>JAOBRB020419242.1:0-10058 GCA_027575285.2 Zoanthus pulchellus | reverse complement strand
TGATGTGTTGTAATCTGTTTCAAAGATTCCGTTTGTGCATTAATTAACTCCTTGAAAGCTTCCAACATGTTATGTTCTCCGTCTTTATTCCCTTTGTTTTCTTCGGGAAAAAAACTTTGACGCAAGATATCAATAATTTCCTCACACCTTGTACACTTCTGCTCAAAGGATAAATAAGCTTTTTGAACATTTCCTAGTAACTCAGGTTTTATTTCGACACAAAGTTCTTCAAAATAAGACTCATATTTCTCTCGATACACAATTAAAGCATTTCTCTTACTTTCCAAAGTCTTAGCTGTAGTTTTGACTGCTCCAGTAGTTTCATCAAGTTTCACGCTTGAAAGATATTCGTATATAACTTCAACTTGAAACTTCACACCTTCACATTTCTTGAACAAACGCTTTATAATCAGTTATCGATATTATCCTGGCTGATATTCTTGGGTCGCTTGTTCGAATCCGGCTCGAAGGACCATGTTTATTGCTTGATATAACTCTGCATATATCCAGTACTATAGTTCGATTCGGTTCAGTTCGGTTCGGTTCGGTTCTTCATCTTCAAAGCTTTAAACTCAACACACTAAGTATAAACATTCAGTGTTCATATTTATATCCTAAGTTCACGTGCAAATGAAGTTATGCATAAAATTCCACGTGCACATAAAGTTATGCGCGACAAACAAAATGTCAACGTTCATCTAGAAGTTTTTAACAAAAAAACTATTAATGAGTACTGAACAGTAGTAACAGACTACTACTCAAGGTATGTGGAATTAGCAAGGTTAAATAGTACCACATCTTTGAGCATCATAAATCATTTAAAGTTTATGTTCGCCAGACATGGCATTTCTGTTACAATGGTAACAGACAATGGCCCACAGTATTCTTCGGGTGTGTTTGAGGAATTTGCTAGAGATTATGGATTTACACATATAACAAGTAGTCCCAGGTTTGCACAAGGTAATGGACATGTTGAAAGAGCTGTCCAAACTGTGAAATCACTTTTGAAGAAATGTAGTGATCCTCACCTAGCACTTTTAACCTACCGATCTACACTGTTGGAGCAGGGGTTTAGTCCAGCTGAGCTGTTAAAGGCGAGACGTCTGAGGACAACCGTTCCTATTGTGCCATCGCAGCTCAAACCTGCAGTTCCTGACTTTACCAAGCTAAAAGCAAAGGATGACATGATATGACAGAAAAGGAATTTTGATCATCACCATGGTGTTTGAGAATTGGATCCTTTGATCACTGGATACAAGGTTTGGATAACGGATTTAAAGACATATGGAAACGTTAAAAGCAATCCACAAACTAGAAGTTATGTTTTTAGTACTCCTACTGGACAAGTTAGAAGAAACAGAAGATCCTTGACTAAAATACCTGAGAACACTCAACAGTCATCTGCAGCAGAAAAGGTTGTAATTGATTCTAATTCTGATAAGGAAAGTTTGCCCTAAACACAAGTAGCAATCTGTCATTGTCTCCCTCCAAGAACATTAATAGTAAAAATATGTCATTGTCTCCCTCCAAGAACACTGATAGTACAGAGAACTTAACAACTACTCGATGCGGTCGAGTGGTGCGACCTCCAAAGAGATATTCAGAATAAAAAAAAGACATTGACACTTTTGTATCACATTGTAGAATTACTTTATTTTGTTTCATTGAGTATGATTTTTCATGTTTAAATTACTCTTTGTAATTCTATGAAATAGAAAGGGGGATGTAGTGTTTGGGTTACCTTTGTTAAGCCTCCTGAATAATAAAGCATGCTTCTGAATCCAATATGGCGTGGTGTTAGAATGATTTAGTGTGTGTGTGTGTGTGTTGTAATCACAAATCATTGAGTCGTACAAAACACTACATACACAACCTATCCCTGCACAGATTTAAAACTGACACAGGCCAAGTTCACTTCACAAACATTTTATTGACTTTTAAATATCAGACCTACAAAACTAGGCTTCAGTCTTGAACGAAAGAGGCACTTTTAAATCAACAGTTTTGGCTAAACACACCCTTGCCACTTCTATTGAAAAAACACCAAACCACCAGGCGTGGTCACGGAGTTTACGAGTGTCTTTGGGAATCGACTAGCACTAGCTGTCCCATAAAACTAAGATTTTTTGGCAGAATTTAAGAGTGCTTTTATTACAACGGATAGTTGGAATTTTGAACTTACTTAGTCTAACTTTTGCAAATTGCATATATGCAGGTCTCAGTAGCATAGGTAACTTTCTAGGCGATGGGTTCTTTTCCCCTCCCTTCCCCTGTTCCCCCCAATTCATAGACCTAATGCTATGTTAGAAGGGCCTTGTGAGGCTCTTTCGGTTCTGTGAGCAATTTATATACACAATGCTGTTTTGTTGCTTCCATCTAAACTGGGGTCAAAGCCTCAATGGGTTCTGCCCAAGGTTTGCCATCCAACGTAAGCTCAAAACAACGTCTTCCTTTAACTGGCTCGTACCACAATAGATGGACTTCCTTCCCTACCGAATATTGCACTTGTGCAATCAATATTTTTGGGTGCCTGGCTGTACTCCCCTCTTCCACGAGGCAAACAAATTCGCCAGCCTTGGGACCTTGAGAGCTGGCATTTGCAGATTCTGCCAAAGTGTGAGCGGAGCTGCTTCTAGCATAGTCGATAGCTAGCCTTTTTCTGTCAAGAGATGTGCGGCGATCATAGGTTGTCTGGGCCTGTCTTCCCGAATGCCTCAAAGCAGCAACAAGGGCGTCCTTGCAAGACTCTGTACATTCACTGCGAATATAGAGACGGCAGGTTTAGTGTTTTAAATGAACACAAGTACCTTTCCATCCCCAAAAAACTTAGATAAAACTTCCATCCCATCCCAGAGAAACTTGAAACATTTATGCTTTGGCAGTATTCCATCAACAGCAGAAAAACAGATCAATGTTGAAGTAGCCCTACAAAAACAACAACGACGACGAACGCACGGGCTTACAAACTAATACGAGCAGGCAAAAACTACCTGGATTTAACCATAACAGCCAATAGATTTTTAAATTGCTATAATTGCAGGAGCATCCTGCTGCAATGTGATGAAAAGTTTAAATTGTTTCGTTACTACATTCTCTCGAGCAGATGAAAATGCATCATAACGACACATTATTGTTGACACTTTGACAAAACAAGTGCCACACACCTGTCCGAATAGGAAGTGATAAATGCCGAACTGAGAGCTTGCAGGGATGCAGACTTTCCGATATGTCCATAAAACAAGCTCTTCAAATGCGACGTGAAGGATACTCTAGTCTCATCTTCTGAGAGTGAACAAAAGAAGATGTTAATCCTTTTAAGATGAGAGAAATTACAAATCAATCCTTTTAGGATGAGGATTTCAACAAATTCACAGTTTGGTCCCAGAAATGTCTCCAATTCACCATTCTCTTCTAACTAAGGATTAGGGCACAACCCAAAGCTTGTTATTTTGAAAATATTGAGATAAATTAACTAAAACAAACAATCTTGGAGAATTACTTGCGAGTATATTTCACCCTTGAGAATGAATCAATCACCCTTAAGAATTCAGTTTCAGTTTATTTATTTTCTGCCTGAAATTACAGTTCTAAAAATATGTCTATATAAATATATATATGTGGCAGGGTAACTCACGACAAACCATGAGGGCTTTTGATTGTGAGCTCCCTCAGTAATATAGTTAAACTACAAGATTTACTTACAGGACCACACCTAATTGAACATGTATTAAGATAAAAAGCAGGCGGACACGAGACGGACACAACACAAAACAAAACAAAACAAGCTAGCTGTTCATAAAGAGAATTCAACTTAAAAGAAATGCTTTTAATTTTGCTTTAAAACGAGATATAGAGACTGAAGTTTGAACATTATTATTAAGCGAATTGAAAAATTTAGTACCTTGGAAGCTTATGGCAAAACGCCTTAAATTGGTTCAATTTGGAAATATATGAAACGCATTTGATTTTCTAGTGTTATATGAGTGAATCTGGTTATTCATCAAAAACATTTCATTAAATATTCCAGGAACTAAACCTTTCTTTAACAAATACATGAATTTTCCGATTTGAAAAAGAAAGATGTCTGTAAATTGCAAGATTTGCAGTTCTTTGAATAAAGGTTTTGTGTGAGCATCAAATGGCTTATTTGCAATAATTCGAACAAATGAATGAACAGTGGCCTCCATCTTTGTTATTTCAATTACATAGTCTGCTCCTGCAAAACATATTGGTTGATGATTTTTCCTCATTACATTTAAATGGGGTTTTCTGCAGAGGGTAGAACGCGAGCACTGAAAATTATAAACTGTGTTACTACAATCATTTGTCATTTGATGCAGTCTAAAGTTTTATATGAAAGAAATGCAACATTCGTATGTAAAACTGTTTAAGCAGACTGATAATAACATGTTGTTTGTGATTTAACCCTGTAACCATAGTAAATGGACCATTGAGATTTACCAAAAACATAACGTCACGTTCTCTCTTCAACAAGTGCTGTCTTTCGTCCAAAACATAATCTTTGATCCACTGACACAACACATCCTCTTGCTACAGAGAAGGTATAATGTATGTTTAGTACACATAAGGCACAAATGAATATCACACGTCATTGAGACAACAGCCTATTAATGGGTTGTGAGTTTTGTGTCCAACGAAAGCCTAATATGTAAGTTTAACAACTAATCATTGTTCTGTCCTATCACTATCACCCTAACAAAGAAGCTCACTGGGGCTCTTAATATATTTATGTATGATGCGAAAACTGTCTGAATGATCAATCCTTAGCTTTCCTCTAAATCGAGTGGAGTTTTGAAGCATTTTAGGTCATTTCAGAGTATGCCGTATATTAGAAACTACAAAATTATCACACTCTACAATGTAGCACTTTTCCCAAACAAAATATATATCATGACTCGCAAGCCACAGGAAGTCAGAACGCATGGAAACCAATTTCAATATGTACCTTTTTCTGCATAGTTTTGCAGTTATAAAGATTGTGGCTGCACGGCTCTAATAGTATAGCAATGCACCAACATTGCTTGCAGCATTCAGGGTTTAAAATGCTCCCAAAGGCCAAAATTTTTAGGGTTTTATTTTGCGTTTAAATGGAAAACTACCATTATAAAACATGAGTTATTAAGAAATTATAACTGTGGTCGAGGTAATAAAACTCAATCATTAAACATGTTTGACCACTGACATACCTCAATCACTGTCATGTCTCTGCCATAGCAATATTTGATGACAATGAAATCAAGTCCATTAATGACTGAGCCCGCTCTCGGTCACCTTCTGCAAGGTCAAACAATCTTTTTTGCATCTTAAGCGGCAGCATAAATTCATCCCTTCAAAGACAAAAACAAAAAAAAAGTAAATAAATCTCATTGACACTTGCATTTTAGCAAATGTTTCAGAAGTTGTTTTTGCTGTTGTTTTCTTTTATCATACTTTTATTAAAGTGATAAACTTTTCAAAGAAAAATACCCAGTGAGAAGAGTTTCAAAGACAAACAAACACCTTTGTAGCTGCAATATTTTGCCAATAACAATGTCAGAAGTTGAATTAAGTGAATTTTCAGACAAAATTGAATCTGATCATAGCTCCATTGCAATTTCTGCCAGCTTTATTGTATTTTACTTGTATTTTATCAAATGTTTCAGAAGTTGTTTTTGTTGTCGCTCTCTTTCATGATATTCATATAAAAGTGATAAACTTTTCAGAGAAAAATACACAATGAGAAGAGTTTCAAAGAAACTCTTTTGTAGCTGCAACATATGTTGCTAATAAGAATGATATAAGATGTCTGATTAATAAACAATCTTGGAAACATGTCACACTAGGTCACTTTTTGTCATGACAATCAATTGAAAACAACTTCTGAAATCTAAATCTTACTTAAGCAAGATGGGATTCTCTTTTCAGTACGCAACAAGTCTTATCATTTTTTAAAACTAGCAATACAAGGACAAAAAAAAGAGGGTTAACATACTAACCAAGAAACCCACTTGCCAACTGCTTCCAACTCTTTCCGCGTCCGCAGACGAATTTGATCTCCTATAAAAGAGATTCTTATTTAAGTTGGGTTGGTGCTTGTAAAAATTTTTTTGGTATAACTAACATTCAAAGAAGCAGGGGTTTATCCTTGAAAGTGTTCAGGTACAATCAGACCTTGCCCAGAGATTTCAAATTCATGACTTTTCACAGGCAAAAAGCAACCCTTGCATCACATGGGAATAAACTTCTCTAGTTACACTTGTCTGTCAATTTGAAAAGCTTGTTGTATATTACAGTATGGTGAGAAACATAATTTTTGCTATTCTTTTTTTTATAGCATTATTGCAAGCATCACCACAACAATCTATGAATAATTGTACCCTGAATCATAAATACAAATAAATATTCATTAACCTAAGGATAATCTGAGACCATTGTCGTAATCAACAATACCAAACAGGTTTTTGAGTAAAGTAGTGACTGCAATAGATATACCTTTTTAATGAAGTTTGGTCGATATTGCTTGTAATTGGTCAATCCATTGGACATTCTGGTATTTTGGTGCTTTGTGGCGATGAAGATATTTAACAGCATACATGATTGGACCAACATGATTGGCCATTGTAGCTGGATTCAAACCTCCTTCTTTTGGTTTGCAAACGAAAGCAGTATTAAAAATATTTTGAGTTGAAATACTGTAACAATAAAACAACGATAATAATGATAATAATAGTGTTAACAACCTTATTCAAGGGTGTCAAGTTTTCTAGCTAACCAAATGCCAACAAATTAGGGACGTAATCTTTACAACTCTAAGGTGGATGGAGACACTTTACATGACCGACACTGACACACACGTAAACACAAATATGTCCCTACGCTTTAACATCTTTATCCACGAAAACGCTGAACTCTAAACATTTGCAGATGTAAAACCAAAGCCAGCACCTTCTCAATTATTTTAAGATCCTGAGTGTTGCTCTGATTTTGGAATCTTATCCCAGCCTCTTGCTTGATAGAATGGCACCTTACCAACAAGACAAACCAGACTTATATTTAAGAAATATACTGTTCTCTTAGTTTTATATCTTTGACCCAATCACAGATAACAAAACAATCCTTTAAAACTCATTTTCTTACAATGTTAAGAAATTTATAATACCATGAGTTGACAGATAATAATAATAATAATAATAATAATAATGATAATGATAATGATAATGATAATGATAATGATAATGATAATGATAATAATAATAATAATCATAATAATCATTATCACATCATAGACCAAAAGCAGTTATGAAGAGTAGACTGCACAGAGGGAATAAAATTATAGCGATTAATACGTGGAAGAACAAAGTGATGCACGGTCAATACGTCAGAGAAATGGATGGCAAAGACATAATTAGCACCTATGGATGGTTGCAGAAAAGTGATTTGAAAGGCTGTACTGATCTGCAGTGCCCAAGGAACAAGCTCTGCGAACAAATTACATCAAGTTTCGTATTGATAAAACCATTGACTCGCCCATTTCTAGAATGTGTGGCAACAAAAATAAGACAGTTTCACATCTTGTAAGTGAATGCAGTATGTTAGCGCAGAGAGAATACAAAAGGAGGCACGATAATGTTGCAAGGTATGTGCATTGGCGTCTCTGTGAAAAATATAAACTCGACAGAACCAACAAATGGTACGATCACAAGCCAGAGGGTGTAATTGAGAATGACGAGTACAAGATATTATGGGATGCTATGATTCAGTGCGACAAAAAGATTGAGGCCCGAAAGCCAGATATTGTATTTGTTGGTAAGGAAAAAGGGAGGTTAAAATCATTGATGTTGCAATACCTGGTGAGGTTAGAGTAAATGAGAAAGAGCTTGAAAAGATTGACAAGTATAAACCTTTGAAGTACGAGATTGCACGTTTATGGAAAATGTAGAGGGTAACTGTAATCCCAATTGTTGTTGGAGCACTGGGAGCGATAACAACTAGGTTTAGAAAATTTGCGAGGGAAATAGGAATATAGAAATGCGTGTTGAGCACGTGCAGAAGACTTCTTAACTTGGGACAGCTAGAGTGGTAAGATTGGTACTTGGCTCCTAAGTATCCTGGTTCAGAGACCTGAGGGTCCTTTGGCAGCTGGTTGCTGTCTCCACTCACAGTGATTTTTCCAAAGCAAACAAGACACCAAGCTTTGAAATGAATTCTAACAAACATAATAATCATAATAACAATGATGATGATACTGAGAATAATAATAACATATCAATAATAATGAACTTTTTCAGTGTCAATAAAATTCTAGCAGAATACACGCTATGCAAAACGAGCATATACTTAAGAGACTGGTGACGACTAGGCACGAAAACGAGGGCGGTCAGCCATAACTTTTCGCGGCATTTTGTAAACATTGAGCAATGTGAGTTTACCGCCTATTACTTTTTTCAACCTTCAACAGGTTTTTGTTTTTCTTAGCCATCAATAAGGGCATAGCTTTTTTATTAATTCACCATAGCAACATAGTTAAAATTTGACGATTGATTGACAATTGTTCCACAAGATACAATGAAAACTGCTGCCATCAGGCGGAAATAAGAGGATTACGAGCATTACACAGAAATGCACACACGCTCCACATCTGATTTACTTCTCCAATCAGACTGAGTGGCACATCACGATCCCATATGTGGTAGTTGTTGTTTAAGTTTATGGTTCTTTCAATATGTATCCTGACACTTGCTATCTGCTGAGTGGAAATAACATCCACCTTTGGCATTTGATCATTTTTTCCCAGAAAATGAGGGTAATTGATGGAAACACCCAATGGAAGTATGTCGCCTATGGTAAATCCCTTATTAGCCATGACTAAATCCTTATCATCAAAATTCAAATCCAAGAAGCCACTTCTAATAACAATTTCTCGATCAGAAATAGATCCAGTATAGAGCTGACTGACAAATGTTATGGCTCCACCTGGAGCTATACCAACAAGACCTTTAAATGTTACATAATTGTTGTAAGCACTGAAAAGTACCAAAATGAGAAGCAAGCTCCTTGGCATTTCACATCGAATTACCGTGCAATCAATAATAAAATAGCAGGCATTGTTTGATCCACAAGTGATCGTGAAGGCCTCTGAAACCTCAAATAAGTGGGCTAATTGACGTTCAGCAAACCCTCTTCTAAGTCTGCTTATTACAAGGAAAAACTCATCAATCACTCCCAGTTTCCTTTGTCTGTCACATTTTTTATTTGGACTGTCGTCAGACTGTTCCCCGATGCTGTCTTCATCTTCTTGGTTTTGGTAAAAATCAGCTTGGATGCCATTCTTCTTTGAAGCATAATACCTCACATTTTCCCCTTTATCTCCTGTGTTCAAAAATCTGAATATTGCCAAGAATGTTTGATAGTTAGGAAACCCAGTGTTTTCATCCGATTGTAAATTATCTTAGCTGAATGTGTTTTGTTCTGTACGATTAACTTTGTCCTGGAGAAGTGTGCACTCTTTGTAACTCATCTGTTTTTACTTCGTGTTCAAGCAACGTCTGAAGAAAATCTTGTCGTTCTGATTCCAGCTCAGTCATTAGTGTCTTGTTTGTTATTTTTAATCGTTCTAAATTCTGTTGAAGCTCCCGAAGTTGACTTTCAAGCGTAAAAATTTCTTCTTTAAGTTTATTACCTTCTGTCTTTGATTCCATTAGATTTTCTTCTAGTGTTGGTTCGAATATTTCTGCAGGTGCAGTGGCTACATCTAGTTCATCTATCGATGCATGGACTGTTGTTGTTATTTTTGTCGTAGTGTGGCGTTTTGTGGGTAACTTTCTTTTCCTTGGTGATATAGTCCAAGAGAATTTTGATGGCATGCTATCATATTTCAGTGTTACTATTCCATTTAGTGACTTTTTCATATCCTTGCTTTTGAATTGACGAGAACAAACTTTAGTGCGAGTTGTAAGTTGAAAGTCGTTTCCCGGTGTCCCAGCGGATTTGGTCCCCCCAGTAACATTATTCGAGGAACGAAAATATATCTTTTTGCAATGTTACTTTATCCTGCCACA
>JAOBRB020419068.1:0-10059 GCA_027575285.2 Zoanthus pulchellus | reverse complement strand
AGTGTTTGTGGGTGAAGCTTGTAAGATAATTCAATGTAAATGCGTGGTACTGTTTAAAATTAGTATTACTATAATTATATAACAAATCAAAAACTTTGTCTTTTTTTCTTTTTCAAGTTTAAGTTTAAAAAATTTAATATTACTTTTAAAATTGAATGTTTATGTTTTATTGAATCTTGCCTGCCAAGACTTAAATGGAAATAAATAAATGAATGAATGAATGAATGAATGAATGAATGAATGAATGAATACTTTTGTGCAAAGTTATAAAAATTCCTGGTTTCTCATCAGAATGCTTTGTTGGTTACTAAAAATGCATGCAGGAGAGTAAATACCAGCTTTTGTATGACAATATATACAAGCTCTTAACTGATTACAACATATAGTTTTAAATACAGATATTCTTTGAAACAAAAAATATATAGTCTAATATTGTCCAACAGTGAGCATGATAAGGTGTTGGAAAGTCTGATATGAATCATATTATATTATTTTATTAAGTTTTTGTTTTTAAAGAATAAAAGAAAGCTAATTAATACGGTGTTTTAAGCAATGCGGGCACTGATAAGAGATAAGGACGAGAATAATGAATACTATTTTTAGTTTTACTCTTTTTTTTTTACTTTTTGCTGATAAGAAAACGGAATTTTTTTCAAAACAGAAGCCATAGCATGCGCACTATAGCGTTCATTAAAACGCCAAGCTAGCTATAGTGTGTTTGCCCTTTAATTAACTTAAATTGCCGTGTTGTTTACAAGTTGTGGCCGTGGCACAAGAAGCTTTCTCTTTATTTATGTACCCGGCCTAACTTTTTCCGATTTTTTTTGGTTTACTTTTTTTTGTTTTATCACCAAATCCAAAAGACATAGTCTCTGGCTCTCTTACGCTCCTTAAGGAAACAAATAACTTGTTATGACACGGAGTTTGAGTTGCTCGGATATTTCAAAGTCGATGTTTTTTTAATTCTCAAGTACAAGTAGTATATGTCAATGGGATCTTATCTAAGATGATCGAGAAATCTCATAAACTAGCTATATTGAGATGTCCCTTCATAGTTCGTCGGTGACACATAATTCTTATCACTCAACACAATAATCGTCAATTCATACTTTCATTTCACATTTTTAAATGTTTCCTAAGTCCCATAAAAACGTGTTTTCAAGCATAATAAGAAAAAGCGATGTTAACACACCAAAAGGCTTCAATATCACGGTTTTGACAGATGTTGTTTTGATTAAAAAATTTTGTAGAGAATCACGACAAACGGTCCTTTTGTAAATTTGTAATTAATCACTTTTTTTAATAAAGTACCTTTCCTTTTCTCAGATTTACATTCTGATAAACAAAGAACGAATTTCTCACGAACTTGATATAATTTTTTTAAAAAGTTTTTCAAGTCAAATGCCAGATTATTTCCGTCACGACACGGTAGATTGATCATGGGTTCATTGAATATACAATTCAGTCCAGCGTGACCACCTTGAGATCACAAAGTTACGTCGTGGAAGAGTAGGGTTGTATTTGGCCAAACGAAACGAAGCTTCAGTTTGCATCTCGCCTATAGTGGTTGCTTTTTCCCTAGCTATTACCGTGGGTGAAGCAAGGCACACACAAGTTTTGCAATGGAAGGTAGGCATTAATTGACTGACAACTGAGATACTGTAATTGAGTCTAAATCAGACACAACTCAGAGCGAATGAAATAAGCGGGCATTTTTCAGAAATATACAAAAACGTAAATCTTCTAATTGTAAAAGGGGAACGAAAGCATTATTAGTTCTTGTTTTAAATCGCAAATGGACCGACGAGATTTTGCAAATGAAGGCGTTTCGAAAACAAAGACAAGAGAAGAGAAGTCATTGTCAGGTCATGTCCTATGTCAAAACTATTTCTATTTTTCTTGTTTCTAGGTTTTATTGTTAAGGTAGCATTCGATTCAAAACGAAAAGCCTAAATAAATGGTAAAATTATGTATGCTTGCCCAATTCCACTAACTTCAACTTCAGTTTGTTAATGTCTAATGGACGGTTACACGCTAACTGCAGAACAATTTGCATATTATTATTAAATTCGTTCATTAAGAACTGTGCAGCTGCTCTATTTCATTGTCATTTCTTCAAATTACTTTTATAAAAACCGTCTGTTAGGTCCTCCAATCTGTTTCATATCAACTTGAAGTTTGCAGTGTTTGTCTTCATTACAATGCATGATAACAATGTTGTGAGAGTAACCGCGAATCTATTTTGCTGTCACGAGGTTTCGACTGAATAAGTTATAGTACGCGAAGCTCCGGCTATATTATGCCATCAAACAATACTGTTTTCGCGTTTATGGACGAATGCTAATGTGCGTGCTTGGTAGCTATTGTTTGAACAGTCAAATTTACCCATGAGGAGCTGAAACGTTGCCTAATGAACACAGTTTCAAATTGTCTGATACCGAGGTAAAGAGTGTATAGTGACCACTGTATACTGATTGAACACATGACAGGTAAACTTCACACCGTTATTATCAGTTCCATTGTACTCGACGCGACGTGTTTTGATTGTTGAACATTTTAAGAACGCTGGTTATGCTGAATACGTCGAAACTTTCCAATAGAT
Source organism: Zoanthus pulchellus (assembly GCA_027575285.2). NCBI lineage: Eukaryota > Metazoa > Cnidaria > Anthozoa > Zoantharia > Zoanthidae > Zoanthus > Zoanthus pulchellus. The sequence continues at coordinate 7,457 of JAOBRB020419068.1, read as the reverse complement.
AAGGAAAATATTTTAAATTTGTAGAATTCAGAGTTGATAATCAATGAATTATGTCGTTTAGTTGTCGAATATTATTTGTTTTGAGTCGTAATTTGGCTGCTGAAAGGATGTGACAGGTTTGATTGTGCTAGCCTATGCCTATGCCATTGTTCCAATGAACGAAAACTTAAATCAACAATATAACCAAACTTATATGAATTGTCTATAATTTCTTAAACTATGTTAGGAATTTTTTTTATATTCGAAGGTTTGAATGAAGCAGTAGGAGCTGTTTCGAAAACGCCGGAATATTTTTACTTTTAGTTATTAAACCACAGCTGTGTATGAAAACCCTACGTGACTATCGGCTGTTTTTTCTTTTGAAGAACAATAAATTAAACAAATTAAAATAAGTGGAGCAATTCATGGAGCCGGACTGGATCATGGAGTTTGTACAAAGAACTAATGCCCTCAACTGTATGCCCTTGGGAACTGTTCATGAACTTAAGCAGAATTATGAATTAATCAAATCAAGTTAGAACTTGGTCCGTGTGCGAACGTTCATTTGTGTGGACATCAATCGATGTCTATTAAACTGCTAATCAGAAATAATTTGTGATTTGTAAGCGCTTAATGTACTTGAATTTATCACACATTTCATACTTTTTATTCTTGAGAGAATTCAGAGACCTTAAAACATTAAAATAGTGATTTATTCTCAATTTATTTGTTTTCAATAAACAAATGTGCAGAATAAACAACAGTGTTGGGATATTCTAAAGTTACTCCCAAGTTTCAAAATTCTTGTTTATTTTTAAGCTTGTTTTTTAAAATTGCTGTTGTCATCGCGTATTGCTAAAGCACAATTACTCAAATATAAAACAATGGCTACTTTATTAAATAGCGCGAGTAGAAGGCAACATATTTTATTTTCAAAAAATGATTTTATAAATTTACATTCCTTTCGTATAAAAAGCCAAAAATTAGGGATGAGTTTAACACTTTCAGTACTAGTCTTGGTCAGTTATCAACATGCAACTTCTCCTTACATAATACATACATAATAAGATGGCTGGTAATAAGAAACTGAGAATTGATCAAACAAAGTAAACTAGTAGTGATTAAAGTATAATTCTTTCAAACTTGTTCAATGAAAGTATGGCACAAGTTGGGAGAATTTAAAAATAGAACTAGGACTGAAAAGGTTTTAAAAATGTTTTATCTGCTCTTTCATTTTGTATTATCACATTCCATTTGCAAATTTTGATAGAGATTTTTAGCGAGAAGTTCAAATTGCAAATTGTCAGTGGTAAAAAAAGTTGTGCATTAATGTTGTATTGCTGAGTTATTTTGTTTGTGAAGAATTTATGTTATGGCATCTTTGGAAATGAATTTCATTACTTTTCGATAGTGAAAAAGTTACTATTATAGTGTAAACTCAGTGTTTTGCATATTTGTTTGTTTTTACTGCCTTTAAAAATGAAGCGATTTTGTGCTGTCAATATATGGGTCATATATTATGGTTAGCCCAGTTGATAAGGTGCCAGTCTGCTGTACGGAAAGCTTGGGTTCGATTCCCGGCCGGACCACCACTCAGGGTCTTAAAACAATCGAGGGGAAAGTGCTGCATTTTCTCTAACATCGGCAGATAGCTAGACTTTCGCGTCTTCTCGGATAAGGACATTTCACCTAAGGCCATGTCGCTCGATCACTCTGTCGGGGGACTTATAGTGTCTGTATGGCCAAAAATGTTTTTCTTCGATTTCTATAACTCTAGAATGCGTAAACAAGTTTTCTAAAGACAAAACTCGATCGATTGTGTTGCATTTTCACCACAAAATTAAGCTTTAAAGTTACCGCCCGACCACGCCCAACAATGATGGCCGGGAGTCGCTAAGTCTGGGGCTAGTGACAACACTTCAGTAATCGCCTACTTTTCCTGCCATTTTATTCAATGTTTTGTTTTTTTTCCATATAAGCGTAATCATTTTTTGGCTTAAACAAACTGAAAAATAATTGAGTTTGTTTGGAAATACATTGAAACACGAAAATGAACCGTCGACAATTGCTGAAGTGACGTCACATACTATGCTGGACTCAGATTTAGCAACTCCAGGCCATCTTCGTTGGCCAGCACAAGAATTTTACAGCTCGATTTAGTGGCAGAGAAGTTGCGAAATAAAAAAAAAATCTTTCTGGAATACCATTTTATACCGAATATAAAGATATCAATAACACAAAAACCCTGTGGGCCGTATAGGTACTTTACTGAATTACCCACACATTTGTCGAAAAGAGCTCGGTAGTATTCTCGCTGTTGAAGTCTGTCTTCATCCCTGAGGACATATATACGGTCATTGATACATGACATATATACGGTTATTGATACATGACATATATACGGTTATTGATACATGTGAGACGCTTTTGCGGATCCTTAATTGTATTTATTTGTGATGCGCATTTGATCATATCCATACGCAAAAATTTGCTATCTAAGTTTTAAATATTATTATTAAATGAGATAGTGAACACAAAAGTCCTTTTGTTGTTACTGTCGCCGTATCTCAGCAAATACAGCGATACTAAATAGTTAAAAAGGAAAGATTTTTAAATATGTTTATATATACATAACGACTGAAAAAAAAATTCTATCGGATATTCAACAAAAAGCTTATGGAGAAGGTATAAATCGACTTCATATATATATGGTTGCTTGGTTTGTCCTGGAGGGGATACAATTTCCTTTTTTATCCCTGAAGAGTTAACTGTTCATAACCTTTTCATGCTCGTGGTCATTGCTTGTCAATTAATGTCTTGTTTATAGACGCTAATGCAGTTTTAAAACGTTGAAAACACATGCAGTAAGTTGTTTTCTTTCCTTTTGTCCTTTGGATAACGAAATTCCAATATTTGTCTTTGTTTAGATCATACTTCGAAGTTCCCACAAATATTGTTTCCTTATCGCGTTGTTAAAGGGGAGCATTGTGTTTATGATAATATTTGTTCCGTAGATTGCAAGGAGAGAAAAGGAAGATAAGAGGTGTTAATAATAATAATAATAATAATAATAATAATAATAATAATAATAATAATAATAATAATTATAATAATAATCAAGGTTGACCAAGACATTTCACATGACTGAAACACACTAACACAGATGCCAATGGCTCTTCAATTTACTGTCTCAATCCGATAAAAACGGTTTCACTAAATATTTCATTGGCAGAAAAAATGTCTAGTTAGAAAAAAAACGCGTTGTGGGATATTCTGGCGCAATGATGGGAATCTAGGGGTGTTTTAAACTATTTAGATTCAAGTTGGTGCCTTTATGACGTCATAACATAATTACTATTATATTCTAGTTAATGACGTCAGACGCAGGGTTTAGTATTGAGAGACCGGTCTTGTTTTTATATCTTGTCTGTTCTCTTTGATTGTAAAATATGGCAGCGAGGCGTGTTGAAATAATTACGTAAGTTGAACAGATATAAACTAACTGGACGGGATTCTCAGTACTAAATTCTGCTTTTGACGTCACAAAAAATAAAGTGATAGTTGTACCATACTTTTTCGTTTCAGCCGTTCATTTGTTTATTTTTAATGTTCAATGTTGTGATACACTTTTCAAGTGCCTCAGGTTAACGTTGCGTTTACCAAAGTTTTCTTTCTGCAAGATGAAATCAGTAAAGTGAATGATGCGATTTCTTAAGAATTTTGTTTTAAAAAATGATTTTACAGTAAATACGTATGAATAAAAACAAAAGCTACGTCTTGTATCATATTTCCTCTTACTATATATACTACTTCGTTTTTGAAAACACTTCTTAAAGGATGCTTTTTTTCCCTCTAGAGTGCGAATACACAGTTACTACGTACACTGGCGATCAATGGGGAGCTGGAACTGATGCTAATGTGCTTATTACCATATATGGAGAAAAGGGAGACAGTGGAGAGCGCCTGTTGGATAATGACGGAAACAATTTTGAGAACTCGTGGTACGTTATCATAGGACCGGAATGAAAAAAAACCTAAAGGAAATTTTTTGTCATTTTTGCTTGCAAAAACAGTATTCAGCAGATGACAATGGTTAGATATGCTTGCCATTTCAGTTACTCTTGCATTTCTTTCATTATTCCTTCCTTTCCTCCTTCACTCGCAGTTTGTTCTTAAGAAAATCATAGTCAATAATTTTTGTCTGAGTAGTTGTATTACCAAATGTTGGTGACAATTAAGTTACGCCGATAAACCGTAAATTAAGTTACAATTTTTATTTACATTCCACTGAGTTCCAACTTAGAAGCCGGAACGGAGCCGGGGAGGGAAGGGGGAAGAGAAAGAGAAAGAAGGGAGGAAACAGAGGGTGAATTGGACGGGAGGAAGGGAGTGAAGGAAAAAAAATGGGATAAAAGAAATAGAGAGAAAAGAAAGGAGGAAATGGGAAGGAAAAGATAGAATGTGTTGGGTGGGAGAGGAGGTAGTTGGATAGGAAGGAGGGGAGGGATAAGAGAGAATAGGATGAAAAGAAGGGATGGGATGGGATGTTTAACTAAATTTTTTAAATAGTCACATTACCTTCCGTGTGCAGTGTCGATGCCTTTCAAATCAAAAGTTCGCATGTTGGTAAAATAAGGAAGATCCGAATTGGTCACGACAATACTGGATTTGGGGCGGCGTGGTATCTTGACAAGGTAAAGTTCTAGATTATGGTTTGTGTCGTTCTCTTACACTTCATTTCTGAAATGCAATTTTTTTTCTTTTTGTTTGTCGTGCTTTTGTATTATTTGTTTCTCCTTACCATTGAAATTATTCATAAATATATTCCTTATGCTTTCTTTCGTCCTGTCAATTTTTTCATTTTTTCATCGTTTGTTCCTAAAATCATTATAATATATTTTCATTGAATAATTGTCGTTCATATATCATCGTCTTTCTTTTACTTTCATTCATCATTGTTCATTCATTTTCAATCATTCATTTTCATTCATTTACATTTTGTTAACTCACTGACCAATTGTTTTTTTGTTTGTATGCTTTGTTTCTTGGTTAAATGCTTGCTCGTTCTTTTTCATCGATTATCTTTTTCAGCGTCTTCGAAAAATACAAAACTAAGGAAAAAACTCAAGAATTACCAAAACAAAAATAAACTATGCTTTTTCACCAGGTCACCGTGTCTGACCCAGTGGACAGTAAATTATATGAATTTCCAGTTTATCGTTGGTTTCCAGATGAAACTGATGGCTCATTATTTACTGATGTTGCCGTACAAGGTATGAACAGAGCCACAGATTTCCACTAACATTGCAGCTTCTGTATATGTTTGTTGGAATTATAGTTTTCAAACAAACTTTCTTCCTGCCCATTGTTTTTGTATCGGACCTTCCGTGACAGCCGGGATCCTTTTAACCGCTATCTCAAGGTCGAAATAAAAATGCTATTGATATTTATAAGAAAGCTGTTCGTCTGTTAATGCAAATAGAGATTGTTAATAGCAACGCGGTATTGTTTGAGAGCTAAACATATATCCGCATCCTTTTTGAACCTCGTGTGCTAAAGTCCTTAGGAACGTTTGTTTTGGTTAGTTTTAAGGTAATAAAAGCACTATTTAAATAGCACAAATCAAAAACAGCAGGTAAAAATTAAGTATTCAAAAATTGATTTTTTATCTTCAATAACATTTGTGAAAATACAGATGTTTAAAACTTAACGTTATGTGAAGTTTGCATGAAGTTGAAGCTAGTTAGATTTAGCTCAATTTGACCAGCTCTTTCCATTTCGACCGTTTCAATTGAACTCAAATAAGAGTTACAATGGTTTGTTGGACTCAAGGCTTATCCCCTATTTCTGCAGAGTTTTAACTCTTTTGAAATTAAAAATTCTCCTGGAAGGGCACTAATGAATCACAGTGTAGCTCCCAGCAGACAATCATGATAAGCTTTTACCGACCTCGTAAGGATGTAAAACTAACGGTACTGTCCCTTTGTCAGTACTGACTGATATCACCGAGTATCAGATCGTTCCCACCAATAAAAAGTAACATCGGTACACGAAGTCAATACCCAAATCTCTTTAGATCCGGGTATCGAATCCAAAAAAGCAATTGAAAGAAAGGTTTAAAATCAACTACGCATGCGCCAACCGCGCAATCTAGTGTTTAAAATTACGAGTCTAGTGGCCCTTGGGGCCGGCGCTTATCTCCGGATTCCGTAAAGTTAGCGGATGAGGGTCTTTGACTCCCCCTGTACGGGCACTAATCCATGGCAGGTTAGCTCCTAGCAGACGCTGGTACTCATTTAACTACCCCGGGAGGATGGAAAGTTGAGTTGGCTTAGTCACACAGATAAACGAATCTCGCGAAACTAGCCACAACTTTTTCCAGTTCAAAAGCACCAAATAAACAGTTTGATAATCAACCTTCTCCTCCGTCATATGTGCAGGTGATACCAAAGATAACGAAGGAGACAAACCAACTGAGTACGAATATTCAGTGACGACTTACACCGGCGACAAATGGGGAGCTGGAACCGACGCTAATGTACTTGTTACCATATATGGAGCGGACGGTGATACGGGCGAACGTAAACTGGATAACACAGGAAATACGTTTGAGAATTCGAGGTACGGAGTGTTAATAGTTTCTCTATAGTATAAAGAACAGTTTTAAAAGGTTTGGGAACAACAAGAATATTTTTTTTACTCATTTGTGATGGGCATTAGTACTGTAGGTATATCGAGATGGGACGTATTAGCTTCTAACTAGAGTACATTTTCCGTCTTTTTCAATTTACTGGAGGAGTTTTTAAACCTGAAACATTTTATGAGCAATATTTAATTTTATTATTTTAAAATTGAGAATGTCAAATTGGAGGTCCTTGTTTTCCTTTTTAATAAACTTTGTTTCACCCTTATGACAGTTTCAAAATAATCTAAACTTAACGATAGAGAAAATGTTCTTGTTGACACAAGCTTATGTTTCTCAGAAGAATAATCTTTTGAGTCCCAAAATTAATGGGAATCGAACCCATGACCTTCCGATTACCGGTCAGACGCTCTAACCACTGTGCTACAGGAACTCACTTGCATGAGGAACAGCTCACTTAACTTGGTTCTTGAAGGTCGAGCATCGGGTATAAGTCCTCCTAACTGCTGGCTCAATATATCCATATGTTAGTAAATTAGCAGTTGTACAAATATCTTCAGATTGGGAAAAACCATAGAAAAAATATTCATTTATTCTGGAAAAATTCAGTACAACAGTTTTAAAACTTTGAAGTTTTGCGAGCTCGAGAAAGTACAAAGATTTTACAGATTGGCATTTAATGGTTATATATGATGTTTTTTACCAGGCTTGCAGCCAAGTGATGCATAGTAGCATTGTTATACTGTATTTATGTGTATTTAAGCATTAATTATTTCTTTATTTTTTTCTGAACTAAGGTTTGTTTCTTTTAACTTTAACGAAGATACCAAACGCC
>JAOBRB020418977.1:0-10060 GCA_027575285.2 Zoanthus pulchellus | reverse complement strand
CCAAATTCTTCACACTCAAATACTTCTCTCAACTTATTCACTCTCCACCAAAATTTAGGGTAGAGAGTGGCCTTAAGTAGATGCAATATTTGGGATGTATCTTCCGTCTCCCTGCATGTAACGTTGCATTTAGGTTGTTTTTTCCCTCAATTTGTTAATTCCTATTCACAAAAGAATCACTAGCAAATGGTCCGCTCTCTGTTTAGACTGGCCCGCCAGGCTTTTGAACGACGAATGGCCTACTAATCAACGTGGTATTTAACAGTAAAGTTATTGTGCCACATTTTTGTTTTTCAGAACTATGAATTTCATTGCCGACTGCCTCCCTCACTAAGGAAGGAAATGTCAGAGTGCTGCGGCAAGATTACCAATGTTCTCGTTAGCAACGGAGCTGATGTGAATGCAGTAGACAAGGACGGTATTACACCAATAATGATGGCACTTTTACAGGTGATTGAAATGTATACTAAAGAGTAGTTCTGTGTTCTGTTTTGTTTTGAATTCACGAGTTTTACTTCGTAACAGTGTAAGGATCAGTTGGAAGTCATTTTTAGTTCAATGACGTAATAAAGCTCATGTTATACCAAGCGCGAAACCAGTAAGTTAATCACTAAACGTAGAAGCTGTTGACGTGTAACCGTTGTAATTATATGACGGCTCACTGCTAAACTACTAATGGTTTGACACGCATCTTGCATTCTGATTGGCTACTCTACTACTTTTTGTGATTGTCTACTAGCAGAGAAAAGATGGCGGACCAAAATAGCAGTGAGCTCTGCTATGCTATAATATCAGCAGATTTCGATGATAATTTACTTCGTTTACCCTTCTTTGAGTGATTGCTAAGTTTATACTTAAACAGTTAGACCTCTTGGGCTCAAGAACTGCGAGTTTGAATTGCTTATTTGTTCCATTCGTCCTTGAGGTCTAATTGTTAAATGTTGTTTGTTTGGAATGAATAATTAACAATTAGACCTCGAGGCCGCATGGACTACGAGGCAATAGCCCGCGAGGCCGAGTAGCTCGGGTATTGAACTATCCAGAAGTTCTTGTAAATAGTCATTTGACACTTCAACAAAACACTCCTTCGTGTTTTGTTTTTCCAAAACTCATTTTCATTGTTTTTCTAAACTCGTCATCTCGGACTATCACGAATAGCCCGAGATTAGGGAGCCAATCAGATTGCAGTATGCAATCTTAACGTGGAGTACTGTCGCACTCCTACTTTTGTGCGTCCCGTTTTTTATACTAGAGGACTTTAACGTCTCTAGCATAAAAGCGGCCATTTTCAAGAAGTGATTTTTGCTATCATCTACGTTCTCATTTGATTTGAATTTTACAGAGAAAGTAAAAAGCACTGACCTTTATTTTAACACAACATACCGACAATGACTTCAAGTCAATCCCTATTCGTCATTTATTGAACATTATAAAATAACCAAAATGGTACGCGCGCTCTGATTGGTTAAATAACATCGGTTTATTGTGCGGGTAAACCCACAGTTATTTCATAAAATCAAAAAAACATACGTTTTTATGGTTTTCTTCTTCTTGAGTGCCACCCGATTCGGGCTTAGGCGAACCAGTTTAATGCATGTAGGTAAATTAGAAATGTATTATTTCATTCTATATATTTACACACCGAACGCATTTCTAATACATTTATCTACAAACAGTACCATAAATGCGTCCCAATAATTTACGGTGTTCAACTTACCAATATAGAACAATATCGCCTTGGGAACCCCTACAGTTACCATCTATATAACATTGTCCGGCTGCGTTGCCAGCGTGGTTGATCCTTGTGGTGTATTGGTTAACACCTCGGACAAGTAAACCGAAGATGTGGGGTTCGATTCCCGCCGAGGGCTATATATGTTTTTTCTCTCATATTTCTTTCTATATATCTACACACCGAACGCGTTTCTTATACATTCAGTTTAATGCATGACCCGACATTCATCTCTGTTTCTGGCAGCGTCTCAGAGTTTTGAAGTGGGTGAAGTTTTGCAGATAAGTTTTCTGCTGCGTACCCCGAGCTCGTTTTCCATTGATCTTGCCGCCTAGGCACAAGTCTTCTAGCTTTCCTCTTCGAGTGTAATGTCCGAGAAACTTCAGCTGGCTTCTTTCTATGGTCATCAGAAGTTGTCGTTCCACTTGCATACAGTGCAGAACCTCCTCAATGGCTCCTCGCCATTGGCTGGGGATTTACAAACTTTTCTCGTGTTCTCCCAACATCCCGCGTGGTTTATTATGCCAGTAAACCCATAGAAAAGTATGCTTTATTGCTTTTTCATACAATGGAATGCTTTTGCCCATTGATTACTGATCAGTTAAAGTAAAAAAAATAATTAAATATGATTCTCTCAACAATATAGAAGATTGTACTATAATATTCTTGAAAATCCGTATCTTTTACTAAGTAAAAAAACTTCAGCTGCTAATGCTCAAAACTCATTAGCTTCTTTACGGAGACATAACTTTAAATTCAATAATTTGTTTGTTTAAACCGACATGGTGAAGAATTTGTGTGGCTTGAATTAAGTTTACTAAAAGATGAAAACCACTTTATCAATAAAAAATTGGTAGTCATTTTTAATACGGTAATTAGCCAACAACAGAGTTGAAACATTATTGCTTCGTATGAAATGTTTGTTTTTGAACTTGGTGATTGAATTTTCGTATTATAAAAAGATATTTTAAACTTAGTCGGCGTTGTGGAACATGTGTTTTGTTTGAATAATAATAATCCTAAAACCTTTCAAAACTGCTCATGGAATTATTTACAATCAAAGTTTAGTTCAGTAAAGAAGATATAAACTTTAGTTTCCTTGAATCAACTTTCTTTTACTTCGCCTATGTAATAATTAATCCCATCTCTTGGATTTTCATAGAACAACTTCCCTTTGATAAAGTTGCTGCTGGAAAGTGGAGCAATGGTATCTGTAGGTCGAGACACTCAGGGAAAACAGATTCTTCACTACTTAGCAGGCAGACAAGTTCCAAACCTTGATTTGCGTGCTATGTATCCAGAAGACAATGTTGTAAGTTACAATTGTTGAGCAATATCACACTTTTATTTCTTTTCTAAATTTAGTTCTGGATTTGTGGAAATAAGATTACCGAATCAAGTTTTCAAGAAAATCAAAGCAGTTCAGACTGGCGCAAACATTAGAAAGAATACACCAGTTGAATTATACAACAACAACAACAATCTTTATTAACAATTACAGAGTAAAAAAGTGAAATTGCTCTTCGCATTTAGTCGAATGACTATTCGAAGCAAAGGCAATAAAATCCAAAAAACACTACTACATATATTCGTTAGAAAACATAAAAATGGCTATTTAACGGAAATGTTTACAAGAAGTTAACAGTGCATATATAAGATTACAAAAAGTTATTTATCCTGAATGTCGTTAGCAATAACTGGAATGAAAAAGTAGCTATTATTAGCGGGTTGATTAAGATAGTTCGTGACAGATTAAATCAGTTAGTGGAATGCCATTTGCAAGGTTGGGTCCCACCTAAAAAATTTATTTATTTCACTAGAACTCGATGTCAATTTATTACAACTACTTCTTTGAAGACAGTTCATGGTCTTTTCCTTCTTTTTCTTCATTGCAAACAAGGTCATTTATTCCTTTCCATACTTCTTTTGACTTGTTTATGTTAGATTCAAAGTATTTAAGATAATAATAATTCTTTATGCTGATGCTTATGAGAGAGGTCAGTTTGTTTCTATATCTCTTATATAATTCTTTGTTGCCACGCAGAAGATAATTGTGTTTCATTTTGATGGCGATTTTAATTCCTTTTGCATGTTATCCACGGTTTTACTAAACTCTTTAATTTGCGGCGGGAAGGTTTTTTAAAGGCGCATGTTTATTAACTAGATCATTAATTTTTGTATAGAAACGTGAAAAAAACTGATTAACGTCATTTTTGGATACTGATGCCATCCAGTCCACGTTCTGTAAATCATTTATAAACTTACTTTCGTAAAAGGTAGAATAATCTCTCAACTTGTTATATTGTCCGGGGTCAATAAAGTTGTTCATGTTTAAATTAGAGAAATGAACTTGGACGAAGTGGTCGCTAACATCATGCAGAAACAATATTTCCACTAAGTTGGAAACTGTCAAGATCATTAGAAAAGATATTGTCTATTAATGTAGCTGAGTTACTATATATATGAGTTGCTTTATCGACTGTGGGGAAAAAGGACAAACTTTTTACCAAGAATAGTAGAGATAGATTAAATGAACATGTTTCATAATGTAAGAAGTCAAGACTACGTATATTGTTATGGGCTGTGGTGGAGGATGAAATATATTGAGGCAAATGTATTTTCAGACTTGAGGATGAAAAGTATTTTGACCTCGGTAATTTGCTTAATAGATTATTTTCAAAGTGATTATTGGCTATATTGATTCTTGGATTAAGATTGAATAATTTAAGGTCATACAAGCTAGATAAATGTTCTAAAGATCTTCTAGAAGTCTCATTTATCAAGCTATTAAAAGGTGAATGAACAATTTCCAGTCCTCTACATTTATAATATGGCAAATCAGATAATAAAGCCTTATTTCCCTTTGCTACAGATTTTTTTGTAGTGTCTCTTGTATATTTGTTACGACCCATAGTTCAAATCAAAAGAGAAAAAAAATCAACGATAGTGTCAGCATACACTTAGCTGTTGCCAGGGCGAGTAGTCGATCTTGTATTCGGTGTCTGTCCTCTACCTATACCACTGGGAGATGGAAACATCCAAAGTTCTTTCACAGTGGACTAAGTAGTCGCTCCTCAATCTAGCCAGATCTTCTTCTTCACTTCTAATCTTCATTATATAGAACTTTGTTCAGTTTCTCTTATAAGAATCTCGCAATTTTTAAGCCAGCCAAAGGGAAAACCACGTTCTCTTTGGAACAAATTTGACAACTTTAGGAGTTCTTGCTTTTTGGGCGTCAAGCGCTCAAAGATAGCTGGCCTAGTTGAGCTCTTATAAACCTGTGTATGTTACTTTTTTTTAGATCTATGTTTTTTAGTTCTTTATTCGATTCTTCTTCATAATATCCTCTTTCGCAATACGGATCGTAAATTTACACACAATGGCCGCCGGTTTTGAACTATTTTGATTTTGGAAACGGTGCGCTATATCGATATCTTGCTCACATACTTGTGCTCCTTGTTCTCTAAAACGTTTAAGGCAGTTTGAGACTCTTTCTTTAGCAGTTTCACTGTCTTTGGCTTGGGGTATTCCATTATCTTTATGTTATATTGATAGCTATAATCCCTTATGGATTCGATTGCTTCATCAATGTCATAAACGTTTTTTGCAACTATATATATAACTTATCTATACGCTTTTTAAAGACAATATATACCTTTTAAGACAAACAAAAATAATATAATTACTTCCTTGGGTTTTCTCAACTCAATTTTGAAGAGTTTTACTGGCAACTGGTTCAATTGTTATAACGATTTAATTGCTATAATCATTTCTATAAAATAAAAATCTGTCAAATACTGTGAAAATTAAATATTTTACATTTTCGTGGCTGGTATGACGCTGCGTTTCGTCTCGGCCAAGAGACTCATCAGAGCATCAGATACTTTTCGAATTCCAGCAAACTAGGTGAGCAATCGCGCTCAAAGTCTCGTTCGCAAAGTCAAGATGTTAGCAGTCTGACCCTCCATCGCAGAAGGAAAATGGATGGTTTTTTTTATAGGGTTTCATCAACTACTTCAGTGTTTAGAAAAAATAACACCTATCATTTTTTCTCTTCGAGATAAACGAAATAATAAGTCACTTTGTATGATTTCATCAATTGGTTCAATAGTTTAGTGAATAATTTTCTATAACAAAAAGTTTGCCACTGACTCTTGATATTTTATTTATTTATTTATTATTATTTATTTTTTGTAACATTTTGTTATAGAAAATATGATATCTCCTGACTACACCTACTCCGTTTAGTGAATAACACCAATCATTTCTACTCTTCAAGACAAACGAAATGAATGATGACTTTGAAGGGTTTCATCAACTGATTTAATAGTTAGAATGAATAACACCAATTATTTCTGCTCTTCAAAACAAGCAAAATGAATGGTCACTTCATAGGATCTCATCAACTGGTTAAAAAATTAAAATGAATAACACCAATCATTTCTACTCTTCAAGATAAACGATATGAATGGTCACTTTATAGGGTTTCATCAACTGGTTCAAAAGTTAGAATGAGTAACACCAATCATTTCTACTCTTCAAGATAAACAATATGAATGGTCACTTTATAGGGTTTCATCAACTGGTTCAAAAGTTATAATGAATAGCACCAATCATTTCTACTCTTCAAGATAAACAATATGAATGGTCACTTTATAGGGTTTCATCAGCTGGTTCAAAAGTTCCAGTGAATAACACCAATTATTTCTCTGAGTATATTAGAGACCATATTTCAACAAAACCTATACCAATTACTCGTTAAAAAGGATGTTGATTTGCTGAAAGATAAAGGTGTTAAAATGTTTTAAAATGTCTGTTCTAGCCTACGCTGGAAGGCGCGGAACATGAACGGCAAGTAAAAATGGACAAATACTTTGAAAAGCAAGTTAAATTGGCCATTGCAGAAATCACGGAACTTCTTGTGAAGGGAGACGCTGATATCAACTGCATGACAGCCAGTGGCATGACACCCCTCATGCTTGCGTTATCCGAGGTAACTTTTGGTATTCTTCATATTATTTTGTTAATCAGATCATCTTCTCCTTTGTCTATTTTGCTTTATTTTGAAAAGCAGTTGAGCATGCGCCTTTCCCTCTGATTAAAATGGTGCAAAATTCAAAGCACGTGCAAAGTTGAAGGGCGATAGTGCAAGTGCGCATGTACATAACATCGAAATTAACCTGGGTTGGTTCCAGTCTGACAGAAGGACTTTAAGATGCGAGGGCGGCAGCGACTACGCGCACCGCAAGGAAGAACAGCCTTAATTACAAAACACAATCGTTGCACGTTGGAATGCAGCAAGTTGACCAGCTACTCACGGTTGTCTGATACGAAACGAAAAGCCCACTTTTTGGGTTCCGTGGACAACGAGAACATCAAACAACAAAATTTGACAATCCTTGTTTGCCTTCGAGAATGAACCTTTTACCTTTTAATGTTTGAGAATCCTATGTTAAGTTTAAAGGGAAAATTTATTGATGACCTAACATGAGAAAACAACCTCCATGTCATTGTTCCCGTCCTCAGTTCTTAAAGTCCCAAATGGAGAAATTTGTTCCAATTAAACAAAGCTGTGCATGTTGGCTTGTTTTCTTTCGTTAACAACTTTTAAGTTGCACTTTAACCTAGAAGGAAAATGAATAACGTGAAAAAAAATGCAGTCACTGTATATATATATATATATATATATATTATATATTTCATTTTGTGTATGTCTAAGTATATTTTTGTTTTATTTGTGCATTCTAGCCAACTTGAAGCTTGTGTAGTACTAGAAGGTTTTTGTCTGATTGTTAAATGTTTGGTTTATGGATGTTATATAATTCTTGGAATGCTAAAAATAAAAGTTTATTAGAAAATGTCTGTGTTTTTGTAACTTTCTTTTAAAACTGCTAAACCGGAAGATAATGATAACCATTGTGGAGTTATTGTAAGCTTGTTATTGAGTAGCAGGCTCTCTTACCCGTGCCTGGAGACTCGGAAGCAGTAAATCGCAAATTGTTTGATAATTAAATAGTATGTGTGTGGGATTAATATCACATTTGTATTCATTCTGTAAAGTGTAACGTGGAGCAAGTCTCTCTGTTGCTATCACACGGAGCAGACGCTACTATTGGTGAAGAAAACACCGGTAGAAATGTCCTTCACCTCCTCGCTAGCATGTGCATGGTTGTGGGCACCGCTGACCATTTACTCTCGATCGCATCAAAAGTAAGCAGTTTACATTAGTTGTTGTCTTTTTGTCGCTTATGGTTTTTGTGCCCAGATTTAATTTTTATTGATTCTGATTATAATTATGTCCTCTGGTCTGCACAGTGCAATGTTTTGTATTTCAATTTCTCGTTCTATTAATAAGAGACTAAAAGGTTATGAGGCTATACAAATCATACGTGAAATCCCAACTTGAAAGAGCATTCTCGAATATATCAGTCTAAAGTTTTTTATATTAAGGAGTCCTGAAGGTTGACGTTGTGGTCTTCAGTAGCGTTCCCACGTCAATGACTCGGAGTTAAGCCTTTAATTGGATCCGCACCTACGTTGAAATTTGTTGATCTCAGTCTGACGCTAATAAAGACTTTTCTATGGGTGGTCCAATTTCTCCTCTTTGGCAGATTCTACTGTCGCACCAAGAACTGAGCCGTCAGGCGATTGAATATTAGCTTCAGACTAGGAAGAATGGGCAAACACTTCATTGGCAATACTGTGCTCACTTAGTGGGTGGCTCCTCCTAAATTGTTCTTCAATTGGTATTTAATGGAGCCGAAACCAATTGTAGAATTGCACACAATTTGGGCATCCTGCTGATGAACAGTAACTGTTTTGCTTTGTTTTCAGTAGCATTAAAGTTATGTCTGTTCAGATATTTATTTTATAGACGTTAAATAAATATATCTTATTACACAGTTGAGTATGTAGTAATGCTAGATATTTTTACGAGTCTTGTAGTATTTTGAAGAGCCCAAAGGGCGAGTCAAAATAAACAGGACGAGTAGAAATATCAGCCATACTACATACTCAACTGTCTAATAAGTGATTTGTGAAAAAATAAAACTAAATACTGCCACGCGCGCGGCAAAACAAGTTTTCTGGAGTACGAATATCGCTCAAAATGTGCAATATGGCGGGATTTTTGTACTCGCCCTAGACTCTCTCATGGTGTTATTTGTACGGTTATTTGTGCGGTTGGATAATAGTTATAATATTTTCATTTTACTGTAGAATTATTGTTGTTTAACATAGATTTTCAAAATTTATTTCTTGAATTTATAAATGTCTGGCCGTTGAATTGTTGAAATATACTGCTAAAATAGGTAAACATTTTGGTTTTATGTGGTCCGAGTAGATAATCGCAATTCATTTGCTATTAAGGAGCTTTTGACCCAAACCTGAAGCAAGTTACTTTGCATGACATAGAAAAAGTTTCTCGCCGCTGTCTTGAATTTCAGGCAGCCGGGGGAAAGTTTTAGATCTCCAACTTAATATGTGGCTAAAACTTCTGTTTTCAAGAGTTCCAAACGCATAAGCTAAAAGAAAATACTTCATACATAACTGGGCAATTGTGAGGATATCCCAACAGAAAGACAAAAAGTCCCAAATAATATGACGTACCAGGATTTTCCCGCGGGAAAACGTGACCTCTGGAGACGGTGCAGCTGACCCCCAGGAGTTCACAATCAGACATGCATTTTTATTTTGTACTTCTATTTGAACCTGAAACTAGCCTCTTCCATTGGCCCTTTACACTTTGAATATATTTTTTTCATTTTAGGCTGATAGCGGGAAAATGAAGGCGCTTGTTTGTACAGTGGATAACAATGGGTTCACACCACTGCTCCAGGCTTGTGAGACTTACGGGTCAACATCCAATACTCCTCGAGTGGTAGGTGTGCAGTTTAATTTGAAATGTGGAAATATTCCTACGCAGTGGGGAGGTAGAGCAAGTAGAAAGAACCTTATAATGGTTTCTGCATTCATTGTAAAATCTCTGTTATGTTACAAGAACAATGTCATGTTATTAAAGCAATCTTATATGGAGTCATAAAGTCTTAAAATCAGATTTTGCTAGTAATTTTCTTAAATTCTTATCAATAATGCTTTTAGTAAACAACTTATGCTAAAAACCAACGATAAAAAACTACGTTTTGTTGTCACTGATCTCGACGACATCGTTAAGTATGTGATTAGTATATGTAATCAAATGGTGACGAGTGAAATTAGGAAATAATTTCACGCGCGCTTTGTCCATATTAGAATTAGAATTTGGACAAAACGCAAGTGAAATTATTCCCTAATTTCACGAGTATACCATTTAATTACCTATTAATATTG
>JAOBRB020418878.1:0-10060 GCA_027575285.2 Zoanthus pulchellus | reverse complement strand
TATAATTTAACTGCTAAGATCACTTATATCTACTATTCAATGTTGAGAGATAATTTCTAGACGCTTAAAACAAAACATTAAAAATATTATGTTCAAATCTAAGTAATGATGAAGGAAAAGGTTAAAGTACACAAACTCTTACTTGTTGTCAGTAAAGTTGACAAATGAACATGAGTAGTTGCTTGATAATGTATAGTCCTGAAGTTAAAGGTTAGAAGAAGTTTTAAAATAATTTTTACTTTCTATATAATAATATTTAACATACATAATATCACCTATGGTTTAAATAACGCTAATATTCTACAAACATCACAATGGAGTATAGTATATAATCTAAACATCACAATGGAGTATAGTATATCATAATCTAAACATTACAATGGAGTATGGTATATCATCACCTAAACATCACAATGGAGTATGGTATATCATAATCTCAACATCACAATAGAGTATAGTATATCATCATCTAAACATCACAGTGGAGTATAGTATATCATAATCTAAATATCGTCTTACAGTAAACATTATCATCATTGTCACTATCATCCCACAGTGCCAAACATTATTGTCACCCAGTGTAAACACAAATGTTTACCTCCCTCACTACTGTCATCATCACCATCATAATCCCGATCACGATTATCATCTCCATCATAATCCTCGTCATCATGATCACCATCATAATCATCATCATCATAATCACCATCATCACCATCATAATCCCGACCACGATTATCATCTCCATCATAATCCTCGTCATCATGATCACCATCATAATCATCATCATCATAATCAGCATCATCATCATTATAATCACCATTATCATAATCCTCATCACCATAATCCTCGTCATCGTCGTCGTCGTCGTTTTCATCACAATCATAATTCTCATCATCACCATTATAATCCTCATCATCATCATAATCATCAACATTATAATCACCATTATCATAATTCCCATCATTACCATCATCATCATCATAATCAACATCATAATTCTCATTATCACCATCATAATCCTCATCATCACCATCATAATCCTCATCATCACCATCATAATCCTCATTATCATCATAATCCTCATCAAAATCACCAACATAATCACCATCATCATAATCCTCATCATCACCACCATAATCCCCCTCCTCCTCATCATCATAATCACCATCATCATAATCAACATCATAATTCTCATCGCCATCACCATCACAATCACCATTACCAACCTTCAAAACTACTTTCACTATTACCACAATCACCATTATTTTTCCGCTAATACAACTAAAGTCGGTAACAAAACGCACACAAGGCATGCCTTGCAATGCAGTGAACTCAGCTCGCTGGCAATAAAATGAAGTCGAAATTTCTTATAATGGAATCGGCTTTGCCTCGTGGGTATATATGTAAACAAACTACTCATTTCCAGTAACTAACCCTTATAGATAACATGCTTATGAATTAGTTGTAGTCAGTGTATGGCTCTAAGACAGCTTATATCCCAACACTAACTATTAAATTCATCTTAAAAGTCCACTTAAAATAGTTATAGTGATAATCATGTACAGCAAAGAATGACTTACACCAATCTGACAGCTCTGTCCATTTTTTGTATCATTCAAATCATTGGAAGTCAGCTGATAAGACGGCGATCCAGAAGTAACGAGAAAACTGTTAGTGTATTAGTCAAGGGATGATGTCGCAAAAAATTCTGAAAACCACTGAGATAATATCACTGTTTACTGATGCAGCCTATCAATTTGATAGGATTACAAGGAACTAGCAAGCGGGAACATATGAAATAGCCAATACAATTACTTTTTCAAATCGCGTCGACAAAATACAAAGAAATCTCTCAAGAAAAAGATTGACACAGTAGTCGCTAATCATATGGTCAGCAGTATGGTATGACGCAGGCGTAGACACTTCACATATGATTTTCTCAATAATCATGGCCATATTTTTAGTACCTTAATCACTACTAGGGCCTTACATTCTGATACCTACGTCCTTACTAAGTCTTAGGGTTAGGGATAGGATAGACTTAGGATTGGGTCACTAAAATATGCCCGTGATTATTGGGAAAATCATATGTGAAGTACCTACCGACGCAGGTTAAGATATTCTGGCAGTGTGCTTCGAAATCTTGATACGTTTTGGGCTCTATGTCATGTGAAGTTTTCTTCATTTAATAGTGCTCAGCTATAAAAGCCGCACAAGTAACCGTATTTTTCTTGGAAATATTCATTCTAGTATTGTAACCTACGTCAACCGCTGAAATCACATATTGAGCCACCAATCAAATTCAATTGCTCAGCTAACTGCTAAAACAAACTTTTATATAGTTGTTCCTTTAACTATAAATGTCAATTTAAGGGTTCAGTTCTCTTTTTAAAATACTATTTATGTATCAGGGTTTTCAGTAGAAACTTTCAATAGGAGTCCCAGGGACCCCTTCATTTTTGAATTGGGGTCCCCAACAAAATATAAGGGGTTCCACCAAGTCAAGGGAAAAATTTATTCTGGTGCTAAATTAGCCAGTAACTCTTGACTGCAAATTTTTATATTTATATTTTATAAGCAAATTAACTAAACACACCATAAAATGAAAAAGAACTGTAGTGTCAACCATGCAGTTCAATATTAAAGTCACTTTCTCTGTTCAAACAAAGTTTCTATCACCAAAAGTTTATTTTACACCGTAATGTCCTGTCTATCTTCTGCATCCCAGGGAGGCACTACATTTCAGTTTTTGCGTCCCAAATTATTTTTTTGCGTAAAACACGCAATATTTTGCGTTAGTGAAAACCCTGTGTATTATCAATAACATCTCTATATATTTAACCCCAAATTTATTACATTACAGTGAATTTACTAATGAACATAAAGAAACAAAGATCGAAAAGGATACACAAGGACTGCCACAAACCATCCGAAGAGAATCATCTGTAATATCCAGGGAATGATAGGGAAAAACAGGGAAAAAACCATGTGTGTAATGGCTCTGAAACACGAAAAGGCAGAAAAACGTATTAAATGTTTCCAAGTAGAAGTTTATTAAAAACTAATCACAAGGTGCTCATTGATTGACGATAAGAAAATTTCCAGAAGTTTTCCAGGGTAGTTAGTTATTTTTCAACGACGCAACCTCAAACTCTCACTTGCAAAGAACATAATGAGTAATTACGTCACCGAAACATTGGGCGGTTTATTAGAAAATAGCCAGAATAAAAATTCAGAAATGGAGTCTACATATAATTCAGGTTTTGGTGAGTGTATAATACAATTTCAAAACTCTTCAACAAAATTCCAGGAATTTTCAAAGAGTATAAGGGGAAATCATCTGCTTTTCCGGGAGTTTCAAGGGCAAATTTTTAGCAAGTTCTATATTCTTGTGACTAACATATAGAGGATGTTACATGGGCGCGCGGAGATACGCGCGGATAAAATCCGTATCTACAAGCGACCATTTAATATTCTATTAATTATATAATTATCCATAAAATCTTCAAGTAAATTTCATTTTTTGATTATCTTTAACCGATATAAAAAGACATACAAAACAGATTTGAAATGTGTTCTAAATCACAACGAGTAACAAAGGTGTTAAAATCTAAGTGTTTACTTTTATAACCGTCCCCAATGTTGAGTTCAAAACGGATGTAAAACTAATACACAGCGCTCCAAGCTGCAACCATTTTGGTTGCCATGGCGAGTGAAAAAAAAAATTGGCGACTGAATTATCGGCGAAAGTCGCCATTTGGCGACCAAAGGATATAAGCTCAAAAGAATAAAGTTGACTTCACGTTTTATCGCTTTTTAACTGAATCATCGTTAAATTAAAGAAATATTACCAAGCTTTTCTTCTGTGTAAATTCAATGATGAATCTGTTCCTCTTGCATGGCAAGACATGTGTACAGTTCTGGCATAAGGATCTGCGTATCGCAGCTTCGAATTCATTGGCGACCATTTTAAAAATGATGGTCGCCAAAAGGCGACTTATTGAATTCATGAGCTTGGAGCGCTGATACATCAAATAGCGTAGATATGAAATGTGTTCTAAATCACAATGAGTAACAAAGGTGTTAAATCTAAGTATTTACTTTTATAACCGTCCTCAATGTTGAGTTCAAAACGCTAGAATAAGAAACTGTTAAAAAAAAACTGTCTCTTTCTTAAACTAGTTATTTTTACAAATGAAGATAACATGTTATTTTCCCTAGCGAAATTAACAAGTTTATGAAAGTGAGAAATATAGGAATTTCATGGATAATTAAATAATAAATATATTTATCCAATATATATATACATACCTGCTAGCCTCTTTAATAAGAGCTATAGCGATTTGAAGGCGCTTTCGTACTGCTAGCAATATAAGAACCAGGATACCCAGCAAAATACCAAGGACGATAGCTGTGAAGACACAGAATATTAAGTAACATAGGAAACATTACTTGTGTTAAAAAATTTTACCATTGAAACCTTTTTCTCTGTAACATTTGGCTTTATTGCAATTTTATTGATATCTTAAAACAAAAATGGGACATTCTGTTATACGATTACCAGATAGTCCACTTTCATTGTAGTTTAGAGACAACATAAGCCCTATTGATATTTTAGAAACTGTTGCGTTAAATGAAAATATATCTTTCTTCGAGATTAACGATCTTAATACACCATGCACTATATTTAACGTTCAACAACAAACCTTTAATGAAAGATAAAATCAAATCGAATCAAACAAACACAAAATATTTATTTGATATAACATAAGCAGATCGTCTTCCACAAGGCTAGAAATTAAACGATTAAATGAACAAACTGGAGCTCTGCACGAACCTAAATTTATGTGAAAACTTTATCTGTAGACCATTTAACAATTAGACATCAAGGAAAAATGGACTACGAGTCAATAGGCCATGATGTTGTACACCGAATAAGTTATTATGGTCTAACTGTTTTAGTATAAACCTACTAATCGGTCAAAAGGATATATACAAATTAAATTATAGAAGAAACCCTGATATTATAGCAAAACAGGGCTCATTACGATTTTGATCGGCCATATTATCTCTACTAATAGGTTATGAAATAGATATATACTGGAGTAGCCAATCAGAACGAAGAATGAGTGTTAGAGCGTAAGTATAGGTTTAATAAATCTTAATTTGCCTCTTTATCAGAGTGTGGCCGTTAGTTAATTGAAAACACTTAAATATACAATCTGAAGACAATGGAATGGTGTACTGACTGACTGATTAAATATTTAAGGCAAGATTCACTTGCCAAATTTGTTGGTTTGAAATGCATTGCCAGGACTCGACACTAACTTTTCAACTTACTAGTCTAATGGCTAGTGTCAACTTTGATGCTAATAGCCAAACAATTTCTTTAACTAGCCATTCGTTGAAATTTTGAGATATCTTCCGTGATAAAGGCAGAAACTTGTATATTGTGTACAGACCAAAGCGGCTAGTGGAAATAAAAAACCAACTAACCATAACTGAATTTCTACTAGTCTGTGGCTAGTTGGCTACCATTAGTGTCAAGCCCTGATTGCTTATACTTTAACTTAACAAAAAAAAAAAAAGATCCCCGATCTATTATTTCGGAGCACTCGTTGGAACAAGCCGCTTTATACTAATGTTTTATTATTAAGGGTTAAAAAGCAACGAGGTGAAAAGACAAACATATAATAGGCACCTTACGCAGCGAAGACGGGAACGTGAACGACGACGGCTCCGAAAAATCACATTTCTGGTTTACACTTAATTTCTTTGTGCGGTTCATTAGGATTTCGTTTCTTTCCTTTACGCTTTGTGAATAGAAAAACGATTCAATGTTTCTCCGTGAAGCTAAACAAATACAGAGAAAGTTTTTGCTGTTACGTCCACGTAGTCTCGACAACTCTAAAAATGGTCTTTTCACGTTGTAATTTTACCGACAACTCCATGCACGTGCTCCTCTCGGTACATTCCAGCGTGCAGTTATTGTATTTTCTTTTGTTCTCTGCCGTCGTCGGCGGCGTCGCCCTGCTCGCTGCGTAACGTCTCTAATAACTACAGAAAACCCAAGTTGAAAAGGCAGCTGACTTACTGAGGTAGTACCAGGTGTCTTTATTATTGGTGTACGTGTGCAGACCTGTAGTAATTGTAAATGCATTGTCTCCTGCACCACTGTTTGGATCAGCAGAAAGCTCCTTGTATTTGGTCCAGCAATAATAAATCGCTAAATAAAAAATAAAGTATTTTGCTTTAAAATCAATAGAGCATAGCTGCAAACAAACTTTATTTTCTTTTGATGACAATTTAAATGGAGAGTATCAAGGCTAGAGAGGCTGGGTTCGACTAAAGCAAAATTAAACAAAACTTGAAAAATAGACACCTAGAAGACATCCTTTGTTTCTTTTCATCAAAGATTTCCAGATTTAAATAACAATGTATAATCTCTTTTTCACTGGCTTTATTTTTATGATATAGTCGAAAAAAACGGTTTGATTGAGCCATTTCGCCATGGCAGACGTCAGTGAGCTAGCAATAAGCTAGCTTTTGGATAAAAAGTAAAGCCATTCTAAATCTTAGAAATAATGTACATGCAACTTCGAGGAAAGATGAAGATGCAAGCAAGGTTGTTTGCAAGCAACCCAATGTTAGCATCGCGTTTCTGCAGTCCTTGGTCAAATATATATTTTTTGCCGGAATTTACGTTTTCTTTGTTTTCAGGTGTTTGAAGACTATTGAAGTTGAGATTTCGAAATATATTGCTTTTTAGGTGCATTATGTAGTCATAACGAGTTTTCAAATTCGAGAAAAAATTATATCAGCAGTTGGCAAAGATATCTAGTCTCAAATTACAAAATTACTACTTTTGTGCTTTTATCAAAGTTAAACTGTCATGGTTTTTTTCTTCAGCACACAAGTATTAATGACAGTTGTTTAAAAACAAATCCATGACTTTTCATGACCGTGTGAACCCTGGGAATGCCAATCGATTGGAAGATGAGTTTCATGGCGCCAATAGTGAAGGCAATGGAGGATGTGATGAATTGTGAAGTTTACATATGAGAGAAATTATAGGATCATGCCATAAAGATGTGGAAAGGAAGCTGGAGAGGAGAATAAGAGCGATGGTAAATCTAGACAAGATATAAAATAGATTTTAAAGTTATGAAGTCGGAGTTTTGTGAGACGTTCCCCGTTGTTTTGTCTCAAGCATAACGTTTTCCTCGTAAAGGTATGAAAGTTCTCGGCGAAACGTGGCAGTGAATCCCGCGAACCTTCAATATACAACTCTGATACAGGGAAAAGGAACAACAGATGCTCTCTAACTTCTAAGAAGAGTGAAAGAGTAGTAACGCGACAAGAACAAGCAGCTACACTTGTGTTTTATGAACACGAGGAAAGAGTTTGAAAGAGTACCAAGGCAGGTAACAGGGTGGTTAATATTTTCTTTTAATTATTCCTACTATTTGTAAAATATATAGTTAATTTTTTAGATATAGAGCCTCTGTTGATAACAATTGTAAATTTTTAACACTGAAAGAATTACCCTATTGAAATAAAGGCATCTATTTATCTATCTATCTACTGAAACTGTAAACGTTGCCTCGAATGAGGCCGTTTCTACTGTGAATTACAGTTTACGCACATAGTGCAACTGAAGGACAATTTCCAAAGTGGTCACTGAGGAAAAAGGGTTACTACTTCCTGTAGAGGACACAAAAGAAAAAAGGTTTGTGATTGGCCGAAATAAGGTTGGGGTCAGCTTTATCTTTCTTTTGATTGGTTCAAAAATCTGTTTTCTCTACACGAAGTAAAACTCGATTAAGGAATGAAGGAACAATGTCTATTCTACATTGTCAACGCCTTTTTTAAAACATACTGAAAACCCTGATTAATATTAATACATTATATATGCTATCCATAAAAAAAAAGATAATTTATTTTAAGGCACTTACAATATCCCACCAAAGTAAGAACAGCATAGATTGTCACCCACACTAAAAGTCCTGCGAGCCACCTAAGAAAAAAATATATTATCATTACATATTTTGAGTATCCAATTTACTTTGGATGCAAAGAAGACCTAAAATATATATTAGATTAAACTCTCTTTTTGAGTGAATTTCTTCTTCTTTTTTCGTTACCTTTTCCATATAAAGTTCCTATAAAGCCAAAAATGTTTTTATATTTCTAAAGAAACCAATTCAAAAGTACTGAATCAAAAATGTTTCATACTTTGGATAAAATGGCTGTGAGATATAATTGCCTACATTTGGAGGTTTTGAGCTAGCTCATTATGCATTCACGGTAACAAGTTTCTGTGACGTACTTGTTTGCAAACTTCAAATACGACATGAGAGAAAATAGCAAGTTCTGCTCACATCTCTACTCTGTGCATGGAATAGTCAAAAGTCAAGCTGTTACAAGAAAATGCCTTTATCTTTACTTAGAAACCATTTTATCAGGCTTAAACTATTTTTAACTTCTACATGTTTATTGAAGCAAACAATATGACGGGTGACATTTGCTAATTTGCATGACTAGCCACAGAATTCGAAATTTCCCAGACGATTAGCTTCTCTGTAATAACTTTTAACTCTTTGAAATTTTGTCTGTTTGTCTATCTTACTGCGATCTTTTCAGACAAACTGAAAAATATATGCTATACTATCGATTCAGTTCGTTAGGTTTCAGCCCATTGTCTTTGTCTAACCGTTTTAACCAAATGGCCTAGAGATGAACTTATAAAAAGCTTTTTTAAAGCAAGAACACTAATCACCCACCTCATTACCAAAACATAAATAAACGATGCTACCATTGCTATCCCCAAGCCTCTGCAAAAAACAGAACGTAAATGTTTTAACACATAAATTAATTAGTGTCATTTTGAGAAAAAGTACTAGAATTACTTCATTATTTATCGTGCATTGTTCAGATTTCTCGACACTTATATTGCCAAGGAATGAGTGTATTTGTAAACAAGCCACTTACGTACATGCAGTTTAATTTTATATAACTTAAATATTGTATGAAAATTTCAGTGATAAGTGGCATACTTCATGGTATTCCACGACAAACCATTCCATAACTACCTCTTTCCGTGTTTCAGGTGAAACCAATGCCAAAAAATGAGCAAGAATACAAGTCTTACTAATGTATACCTGAACGATAATTCAATATTAATTTCTGAAATATAAAATACAACTACAAGTATGAAATAAAATAAGACAAAAAGATTTACTTTCTAATGCAATTTACTCAAATGGTATCAACGGTATCAAAAATGGCGGGAAAATAGCTTGCACGTGCACATCATGGCAGGAAACTGAGTGGAATACCAAATATCATATCTTATTAAATTTTCAACCTCGAATATTGCGTTTCTATCGTTCTGATTGCCTTACTCAATCTCGGTTATCAGCTCATATACCGAATGACCATATATGGAAACTAACAAAAAGATCTTGTTTTTCAATTTATTAAAAGTGTTTTGCTATTTTCAAGTATCGAAAAGTTCGGAAAACCTATGAAATTTAATAAAACAGTTATTCCATTCGTGCTTGTTGGATATGAGATGAATATAGCCAACTCGGCGCTACGCTCCTCGTTGGCTATTTACCATCTCATATCTAACGCGCACTCTTGGAATAATTGTAATTATCTGTTGCATGACGCAGAAAATACAACGACTTTTCTGCCTTGTGAGAGGCTGCATTTTTTAACATGAGATAAAGAATTGTATACCATTGGAGAAGGTAAAAATGTTTAGCAATTTAGTCCTCAATTTCAATGCGCTGAAGGTTTGCTGTAGTTCTCCGGAGGTTTGTGCAGGGTGTCAAGCAGCATGGTCAGTCAAAAAATTAGGAAAATAGGAAACTGGGGACTGAAAAAATAGGAATAAAGTAGTAAATATGACGAAAAAATAGGAGAAAATAGGAACTACAATGGATGTTTGATGGACGTAGTTAGCCTCCCTACACCCCTACAGCTATCCCAATCCACAACTTGAGTCCATCAACATTTCGAAGGAAATATAATTGGGTGTTACAATCGATCT
>JAOBRB020418877.1:0-19794 GCA_027575285.2 Zoanthus pulchellus | reverse complement strand
CACGGTTACAACACAAGATCAGTAGCAAAAGACTCATATTACTTACCGAGAGCAAGGACAAACTATGGTATTTTTAACATTCGCTTTCAGGGAACTAAGGTTTGGAATTCAATTCAGTGACAACCACCTAAAGTTAATGAATCTTGGACAATTCAAGAACAAGTATAAAAAAGAAATGACCTTTATTAGCTTCTTCAACTCTTTGCTCTTTATAGGTAATTCTATATGTATGTTATTTTTTTCTCCGTTCTGTTCTTTTCATCTCTCTTTTTTTATATATAATGTTTACCTCCACTTCGAAATAACATATGAACTTACTACTTCTTTGTGTCTGGCCCCCCTGACCAGATTAGTTTTTTAGTTATTTCAGGGGGCCAGTACCCCTGATTTAATCATGCATATCTCCTTTAGAAAAAAAAAGAAATGTATATGAGAATCTGGGGGTAAATATATTGTTGTTATTGTCATCATCATCTATCATCATCATCCACCAACATCATTATCCATCACCATCATCATCGACCATCATCATCATCCATCATCGTCATCATTATCCATCATCGTCATCATCATCATCGTCATCATCATCATCGTCATCATCATCCATCATTGTCATCATCATCCATCATCGTCATCATCATCGTCATCATCATCCATCATCGTCATCATCATCCATCATCGTCATCATCATCAATCATCATCCACCAACATCATCATCCACCATCATCATCCATCATCATCATTATCGTCATCATCATCCATCATCGTCATCGTCATCATCATCCATCATCGTCATCATCATTCATCATCGTTACCATCATCCATCATCATCCATCATCATCACCATCATCATCATCCATCATCATCATCGTCGTCATCCATCATCATCTTCATCATTATCTTCATCATCACTATCATCTTCATCAGCAGCAGCAGCATAGTCGTCATCGTTATCATTGAATGCAACAAAATTAGAAATACAATGAACAAAAGAATTATATATATAGAGCGTACGTGGCGAGCGTTTCCGTTGTTTATTGCCAAGATTTTCTATTTTGGCCACGCAAGCTGATTTGGGCAAGAACTTTTTTGCAGTGGAAATAATTACTACACAGGCTAAAAGAATTAAAATTGCGAGAGACAGGATAAACCTTAATATCTATAGTAGGACTATTCACATTTTCATTTTTTCATATATTTTCAGGCTTATGCAAAGTTTTTGGATGAGGAAGAAGACAATGGAAGCGACAATTGAATTGTTCTTACTTAGTGGAAAGTTCCACAGTTTAAAATAATCATGTGTAAATAAATAAAACTCTGTATACACTTAAATCGTTTTAAATAAAAAACTTTCCGGCCGAATGAATGTTTTTATTGATAAACTTGTCAGTTGCATGAAATTACCGAATGCTATGTTCTATATTTATGGCAATCAGCGTTGTACTTATGTCTGAATACTTTTTTTGTAAAAAAATAGACGTATTGATATCTGAACAGACTTAACTATAACGCTGCTGAAATAATTAGCAAAACAGTTACTGTTCAGCAGGATGCTTAAATTGTGTGCAATTCTTCATTTGGTACCGGTTTCGGCTCCATTAAATCCTGTACCAATTGAAGAACATTTGAAGTAGAGCCAGCCACTAAATCCTGGTTTCCATATAATCGTCCGGATCGCCTCAATCGTCCCAATAATTGACGGTACCATTGGGGCTTTGATCGCGATCTTCCCAATCGTTTGGATTGCCTTTGATCATTTCGGAGCATTTCCATATAAATGCTAGGATCGCCTGAACACATTTTTGGACGATTGAGACGATCCGGACGATTTTATGGAAACCAGGTTTAAGAGAGCACAATAAACTGAACAATGTCAATGTTAGTAAAGTAACTGAAAACTATTGAAAAACTTGCGCTGGCGGCCATAAATTTCCATTGTTTACTTTGAGTAACATTGCAATTATTATGCTAGTTTGTACTTTCCGAAGTTACCTTTTTATAATCAATCTCCTCTCCGAGTTTCATATAACTTTATATATAACTTTATAACTATAAGTTCGTTCACCATCACCGGGGCTACCTGTGCTGTTCCGAGTCCACTCTCATTTCGTGATAGTTCGAAGGCCCTGGTACTAAAGAAGTTGTAAACATGGCGATTTGTCGTTGAAAGCATTTTACGTTGTTCTGCCTTAAAAAGGTAAGAGACAAGAAACTTATAAATAATTTTGCAAGTTTTTATAATCAAAAAAGAAAATAAGGCTACTTCAAAGCTAACTTTTCTTTTCTAGTTTTGATTCTGATTATTTCAAATTGCTTAATAGATCGTTTTGAATATGTAAAAATTTTGATCTTACAATCTGTTTTTTACGTAAACCATCATCAGATCATCTAAAGTTACATTAAAAAGTGTAAGTTCTGGCCCAAAAATCTTGAACATTTTTGTTTCAGATTTTTAAAACTGTTGACTTCAAAAGTAAACAAAATAATATGACTCTAAGTTGAATGGAATTTAAGTTAAATATGCAGTACTTTTTTTCGTTCTTTTGATTTTAAAACTTAAAATGATCAAGAATATAAACTAAGTTTAATGAAAGATGTTTTACAGCACTACATGATGAAACTGCTCGTAATCATGATCTACATGTTTGACCATATTCCTTTCAAAAGTCACCTGGATAAGAAAATGTAAATTGTTGTACATATTTGGTGTTCAGGTCTGTGCATATGCATAGAGACATTAACTGATACAGCTGTAATTTTCATACATTCATATTGTTGTAATCTACCATTGACTCTGTTTAAGCAGACTGTGATAAAACACGACGGCTATTTGAGAACACGAGGGAAATGTAAAAAACACGAGCTGCTGGCGAGTGTTTTCTACATTTCTCGAGTGTTCTCAAATGGCCGAAATGTTTTGTCACAGTCTAAAACATGGTTTAGGCTTGTTTATTTGCTTTATGATATAGATAGGACCTTACGCGCGCTCTGAAAAACAATAAAACACGCTTTTTCTATGTTAAATATACTCTGATAAAACATAGATTTTCGACCAATCAGAGTGCGCGTAGGGTCCAATCTATATTATAATTAGTGTTAGTACAGTAACTTGATCAGCAGTAAGCTTCGCTTCAGTGATGCCAGATGTAAGTTAACTCTATGAACCAATTTTCACTTCAAACACTGCAGTCTGTGTGAGTCTAACCAATTGTAGGATTGCACACAATTTAGACACATCCTGAATATTGATAAAGACTGATTGTTTAGCATTATAGCTATGACTGTTTAGATATATCTATTTGATGGCTCTTTATCAATACGCAAGCCTCCATTTTTATATAAGAGAAAAAAGGAAGTGCCAATCATTACTAGTTCTTATTTGCCTGATTGATTGAGGCTGTCAATTGTCTAGTACCAAAATTGCTTTTGTGTTTAAGTTGTACAAAAGTACAGTTTACAAATAATTTAAGTGTTCCTAGATAAAACTTCAGGAACTGATTTTTTCTTTTAATTTTAACTTTTAAATGTTTTGCTTTTTGTTTTTTTTTATCCCTTAAGGGACTAAGTGACATTCAATGTTGATTTTAGTTTGTCAAACTTGTGTTTTCAGAAGAAAATTAATTACTGCTAGCCATTGATAGTGTTTTGAGTTGTTTGACTGGCTGCTTGTTGTGAGACATTTGCTAGAAATTTAGTTCTGGGTTAGTATATAATACTAATTAATCTTAACAACTGAGTCACAGATGGGGAATTATATTTGCCTTTACTCAGTTCAATTTTTGATTTGTGAAAACTATTTTTTAATAGAACAAATATGAATTATGTATAATTATACACGCAGAAAATATAATTATATATGTTATCATCTGGCAATGAAATATTACATTTTTGTAGGTCCCTACCATCTTAAATACCTTTAGTTACTAGTTTGTCTATACTAAATATATATATTAGATTCTTAAAATCAATGTTGAAAACTATAAAATGTGATATAATAGTTGATATTCTGACTATGTGCCAAAAAAATGAAGCAAGTTTTTTTAATTGGGATACTTAACCCTTTCACTCCCAATCAGTTATCAACACTCGACTTCTCCTTACATAACAAATACAGAATGAGACATTTGGTAAAGAGAAAATGGGAATTGAACAAACAAAGCAATTTGTTGAGGATTAAAAGTGAAATTTTCTCAGACTTGTTAAATGAAAAGTATGGGCTCAAGTTGGGAGAATTGAATTATTCAACTGAGACTGAAAGGGGTTAAAGTTGATAATAAAAAGGAATCAGTCTAAAATATTTAATATTTTTTAACAGTAGTTTGTTTAACTTGTATTTTTAGCTGGCAGAAAAACAATCTTTATTTTTGGGATTTGAAAAGAACTTTCATACATCTTATTTTGATTAATTCATTTATCAGTTAAAAATTGTTCTATGTAAAAGAGTTTATCAAAGAAAAATGTCCATGGAAGTAGTTTATATCTGTATGCATATGAAAAAAGAAGGTTTTTGAAAAAAAAGGTATGTCTTTGAATGGAGATTACATACTATAATTTATTTATAGAGTATGTATTTTATGAAGTTGTACAATACCCTTTACATGGATTTGAAAGAAAAAGATCGAAAGTTTTCATACCAGATGTATGATATTGCAGATTACCATGGTGATACCTGTAGCTATCATTTTTGATTAGCATGCATGCACTAAGCAAAGTTTTTTTTGTCTTGAATAATTTTGTAACTATATAAAATTATTGTTTTTATCCACACTGTTCAATCTACATTCTGTTTATTACCTTGTCATGTTTTTGTTTTCAAAACTAACATTTTCCTAAATTATTTAAATTCATGTGGTCAAAATCCTTTTTTATTGAATAAATATGCAATATTGAAAAGAGAATTTATCAAGTTCATGAATAATAAAAAGGGCTTGGTGATAGCTTCAGGGTTAGCAAAATGAGACATTGACATATATATTTAATATATATATTTTTTTATATAAATATATTTTTTTCGCAGTGTCAATCTAACACAAGAAACATTATAGAATGGGCCAGCGGTACACTTTGTTTTTCACTGTTCGTGAAGGGCGTGAGGATGATCTAAGATGGGCACTTCAAGATCGGAAGATATCTCCTGATATGCGAGACCCAGAAACAAACTGCACAGCTCTCCATTTAGCTGCATCAAATGGCAGAGCAGGATGTGTTAAACTTTTGGTTAATGCTGGTTAGTTTTATTAAATAATTGTTCATATTGATAATTGATAACTGCATAGTTCCTAAACTGGTTTCCCAAACTGGATTAGTTAGTCTAAGATATATTTAAATTTTCCCACCTTAGAAAGGGAGTTAAAATTTCAACAACAAAAATATTGAAAATATAATCTCACCTAGCTAACATGAGTTCATCTTATATTATTCATTGTCTCATGGGTATTTTGGGCTTAATTGTAAGTAGGGGTGTTTTAGTGGAATATTTGCAATCATTCTTCAACTCAATAAAACAAAATTTAAAACCTCCATTTGGATAAAATACACACATCTTCACTTTTCTACCACCTCTCCTCTCCCCCCTTCACTCCCCCTGTCCCCACTCTCCCCCTCCATCCCCTCTCCCCCACCCCAATTTTCACTCTTTCCTCCCCCTGTACAAATTATGTATTCTCCCTTCTTCACTTTCTCTTACTCTCCACCCCTCTCTCCCATTATTCCCTTCCTTCTTCTCTTCTCCCTCCAAAGGAAAACACATTGTTCTTGAGTTAAGTTTCAGGTTGAGTTTATAAGGCAGCTAGTTTGATAATAACCTATACTTAATGCATCCATTTTAAATATTTCTGTTTACTTGCCCCTTATTCATTTGTTATTTATTTGAATTTAAATATAATAGTTAATTTTTGGTGATGATTACTTTTTATAAGTTTATAGAAGTATACTGTAATATGATTGATAGATAGCTTTAAAGAATGTTACATAGTTGTTAGGCTCCCTATCTATTTCAAATTGTAAACTTGGTGTTTCTTAAAGTAGCCAGAGTAGTAAATGTGAAAAGCATCATGCCATTCTTTAATTTGTCTTAAGCATAACATGTCTAAACTGCCCTTGACTTGTGAAGCAAATTAAGACAGTATACAACATACCCTGCAACCCATAAAAGAACCTGTACATTATGAATTAGTTCTAGTACACAATCATGACATTCATATTTTTCTATTCAGGAGCAAAAGTGAATATAAGAGAGAAAGATGGACTTACTCCCCTGCACTTTGCTGTGTACCATGGTTATTCAAATTGTGTCAAACTGTTGATTGACTATGGTGCTGATGTCAACAGTACATCAAGGTAACCAGCTGGAAAGATGTTTCACTTTAGAGCAAAATGTTTCCGTTGTGGCTTATGTATGTACTTATCCACCCTTTTCATATTTCTTGAGTAAAACCCTATAGACAGTAAGCTCAGGATGATGATGGCTATATTTTTAGGAGACGAAAAGCCTACTAATTTGGGATACCATCCTTACCTCTAAGATAGAGGAAAAGTTAGATGGCTAAGCTAGCTTAAAATCCTTGTAGGAGCTTAGTGGCCCATGGGGGCTGCGCTTATCTCTGGATTCCCTAGTGTTAAGTGGATGAGAGTCTTTGACTCCCCCTGAATTGGCATTCATAGCAGGTTAGCTCCCAGCAGACACTGGTACTCATTTACCTACCCCGGAAGGATGAAAAGCTGAGCTGGCTTAGGCTGAAAAGAAGGTCACACAGATATTCAAATCATTAAAGTGCTGGGATCGAACTGGGGACCTTGTAGTTGGAAAGCAGAGATCTTACCAACTGTGCCGACCAGGTCCGCACCTAAGATATATGGAGATCGACCTTTTATATAATTTATGACAAACAGACACACATACTATAAGAACAAGTATCTGAGGGTGTATACTTTGACCCTTATCCAAGAACACTGGAAACTCTAACCATTTGCAGTAACAAAAACAAAGGTAAAATGTCACATATTTTATTAGACTACTAGTGTTGTACCAACTAGGCTTCTCAGGTGGCAGTTGCAGGTTTGTTCCTTTAAATACTTTTGAAATATTAGCTACAACTTAAAACTGAGTGTTTCCTGAAACAACCCTGATGAAACACCTAGCTGCTACATCTTTGTCAAAATAGTTGATTTGATTTTGAGTTTTAATAATTATGTAAGGTATTTGTATTGCCATTTTTAAGTTTCAGTTTCACAGATTTGTACCATGTAATTTTGGCAATTTAAAAAGTGGAAGATCTTGAATTTATTTTCATTATAATGAAATGTTTTAACTTAGTATCATAATGATATATTGATCAATACTTTTTAGTGTTAATTTTTTCTCATTGAATTGATTTCCTAGATTTGGCTCGACTCCAATGCATCAAGCTGCATACTTTGGCCATATCAAGTGTGCTAAGGTTTTGCTTGAGTCAGGTGCGTTGGTGAATGTGGAGGAAGCCTGGGGACAAACACCTTTATTTCTGGCGGCACAGAGAGCGCACAGGTTATATAATTATATTGTTTAATTTTCAAACCCATAAAATTGAGGTGTGCAGTAAGTGAAAAACTGCTTTTGGCACCTGTGGGGGAGGGGGTTGATACTTGGATCAATTTCTGCTGGGTTTGTGCCTTGGCCTCTCAGAGCCCCCTATCACCCCCTTATTGCCTCTTCTATGGCCTCTATTGTGAAAGTGGTTAATGATTAACTGATATCAAGAACAAAATTCATTGTGGGCAGACTGTTAATATTAGAGACATTATTTTACATTCTAGGACGAAGACAAGATTTCAATGCATGTGCGCTATTTCGAGCAAACTCGTTGGATGACTTTTTTTTTATGAAATTTCCTCTCCGCAAACAGTTGGCTATAAAAACCATTCATCCTTTTGAAATCTTTTTCTCGTCTTTTTCCTCCAATCTTAAGTTCTCTAATAACACAACAACTACAACGTTTTAACTGCAAATTAAATTAATCTTTCTATTTTTAAATCTCTTCCTTCCAGAATCTTCTATTACAGAAGTTCTGAAAACGTGTAACCCCAGTTTAGTAATATAACGCTAAGCTAAAAGGTAACCCCATTATAGTCCATCAAGTCGTGAAAATGCAATCCAATCCATGCCCATTGCCTAAATTAGCGTTTTACTAAAGTTTTTCTCACAATACTGTGCACCCAATAATTTCAGTAGAACGTTTTCTCATGGTAGAAAACATATAATCACTGTGTTGAGAGGTGTCAGTTGCAGAAGGTCGAATCATAACCTTGTTACTGAACACTGCAAAGTGGAAAGTGAGCTGACTACAACAGACGTGGCGCAGAATTTTTAATGCTACAAGAAGCGTTGTTGGCACACTAATTGACAGGGTTATACATGGCCCTATGTTCCCTAAGGAATAAAAATGTATTTAAACAAAAACAGAAAAAACACTTTTATAATGCAGGGACGCGTTAACGCAGAAATGTTGCATTTTTACGCAAAAAATTACAAAAAAACTGCATTACAAAAATTTTACTGCGTCCCAGTAGGCAGAGCACTTTTAAACTGAACAAATCCTCTTCAATTTCATTTAGTTAGTGTTTTCAGAATGTCTTGAAAACCTTCCGCCATTTCTCTGCCATATTGAGAGAGACTGGACTGTTTTCATGCTTTACTTTGCTAACGCATCGCTTCTAGACGCAAGTTTGAAGATTTCTAACTTGACCCCCGGGGCTTGTTTCCTCACTATTATTTTTTCAATATAGCAAACTATTGCAATATATAGATTTTAGAGAAAGGTTCCATGAGACTGATGAGTTCCTATGCCTTACAGCAACCATTTGGCTATGAGCTGCAAGCATTGTTCAAAAGTTAAAAAATAGACTACAGGAGAGCAAACTTAGCAACTTGGTAGCAATAGCGATTGAAATTCAATAGAGGAGCTCTCATGAGAAACGTCAGCGGAGAAAGTGAAACATGATGTGAAACTCAAATGATGCAACCTTGTCTATCCCATTATGTTATCCCTTTTTTTGTCTTCAGGTGACCTTCACTGTTGTTGTTATGGGGAAAGCAACAATAAATCCGTGTTAGTTTTGAAGTTAATAAAATGTTTCCTTTTTTGTTACTGAAATGACGTTTTTAAGAGAGATAATATCAGTTGTGTCTAGGGACCCATAAAATTTGAAAGGGACCCCATTATGATCAAACATGCGAGTCCCAGGTACCAGTTTAATAATTTCTAGCGTAATCCCTGTAATGTCAACTAAGTACAGTTTTTAATAAATTACTTTGATCTTATAAAAAGATATTTAGTAAATATTAATATTTTTGATGTTTTTAAAATATTGTTTATTCATAATTGGTATAATTTATTGACTGTTATAACACATAAACGACAAGTCTTTTAGTTTCTTAATAAACATGTTTTGGCAACATCTGCTTTTGTCGGTCTAGAAAATGGTATTGTATATATAGGAAAGTTAACGACAACTGAGATAATAGAATTGTTATATTACAATAGTTGCATTTTACAATGTGAGTTTGGTATTAAAAAGTTTTACTTGAACATTTAGCGTGGGCTTTTCCCAAAGGATATGCAGTGCTTGTTTGATTTTCAAATTATATTGACCGTTATGACACTAACTTTTAAAAGGTTCTGATTTATAAAATTGTTATTCTAAAATTACCTTTTGTTTCTACATGACTTTGTCTTGAATTATTCTTATTGTCCGTAGTGAAATGGTTCAGTTATTGCTGGAGTATGGTGCCAGTGTGAACCAGACTGACAAAGCCCATCGTAAGACAGCACTTCATGTGGCTTGCGAAGCCCAGAGTTTATTATGTGCCCAACACCTACTGGATGCAGGAGCAAACCCAAATGTCCAGAGCGAGAGTGGGAGGACACCTTTACATGAAGGTTGGTTATAAAGAAATTTAAATGAAAGTGTTTTGCAAATTGTTTGATAGTTTGAAAATTCTTATTGATATATTGGATACGCGCAGCCATAGCTAGCAGGGGGGGCAGGATGGGGGGGGAGGGGGGCAGCTATCCCCACGAATTTGGACGCTAATGAAAGAAATATGGTATTAGTTGTCAGTTTATTAGTTTCTTCTTAATATTCAGAAAGCTAATATGCCTCCCACTGAAAAAAGTCATGCTACAACCACGATACGTTTTGATCAGAACTGTAGTATAGAAACACTGACATAGCATAGTATTGTGAAAGGAGCTCAGTACATTAACAGTGCGGCATTGTTTACTTGAAACTATAGAATAATCTTGGCCCGTACAGTAAAATGTGTCACGAAATGGGGTGGGGTGGGGGAACAAAATTTTTTGGAACTGACCCTCCCCCCCTGGCAGACGTCATTTTATCTAAACTTTCAACTACGGGTCCGTGTTGTCCCCCATTTCATGAGACGGGACACTAAATGCTATCATTTATTGATAAAGGTCTCTGGGTAGAGGCCGAAAGCTCTGATACAGTACTTCAACACAATTTGCTGTTGTGTAAGAATATTTTCTCTTGTACATTTCATGTCCCAGCAGAACTTACATTCTGATTGATACTTTTGTCGTTAGCACAGCATACAAATTGCAGTGTTATGTGTAAAACAACATTGGACTTTTTGGTATCTTTGTTTGATTGAAAAATTAGATTTTGGAGTAATCAACAACTCGATAAACTTTTCAATGGAGTGACAACTAATAATGCTGGTAGTTGTCATGACTTAATTAATTTCTCGGCAATGTCTTTGTTGATTGCAAACCGCGTTGTAGTTTAGACCTCAATGCAACTAAAATAATAAAAATTATTTCAATTTCCAACAAGACCAAGAAAGCTTATTTTATAACTCATTAAAAACTTTCGGATGATGTCCAGTATTTACTAAACATAAAAACGTTGGAAATCATTGACAAGTTTGATCTAAAATTTTAAAAAGCATTTTCAGCCTTTTACTTATTTAAGCGACTTAAAAGGCATTTCCATTCAGGTCTTTGGATATAGAGGGTTATTGCTCGGTGATGCGAACATATGAAATATATTTTCGAATGCTGAAAAATACGAGTGAGCGTAGAGAACGAGTGACATCTTTTTTCAAGAAGATCAACTTTATGTGTTCAAGCCAATGTGTAATTTTCTTTTTATTACATAGATATGAATGTCAATGTTTCGAAAACTAAAAAAAACTGACGAAAAGAAAGAGAAAGCAATTTAAGAAAGACGTGAACTATATCTTCACTAATGAGGATGTGGAAAATATGCCACTCGTATCCCGGATGTACAGTTTTACGAAATCTACGAGGGGCATATTTTACAGTATAACACTCGTATCTGTGTAATATTAAAATCATAATATTTCTTAATTTTACCTCCCTAAATATGATTTCTGTTATCCACTTTTAAGCGAGTCAGTTTATTATTGATCTTGATCTTCTCATGAAACAGTGATAAATGGCGAGGAATGCCAGTTGCTGACCAGACTGTTAGTGGAGTACGGTGCAACTATTAATATTGAAGACAATACTGGTAGATCAGCAAACGATGCCCTACAGGCATTTATGCTTCGTCGGTCACGATCCTTGGGTGCAAAGAGTGAAGAATATCAGAAGTTGCAATATCTTTTAGAGTATCTGTGGAGCTCAAATGGTAAGGCCTCCTAGATAACTTACCTCTTATCACTTCAAGTAATGGCTACACAGGTGCAGAGCATGCTGTCTAGTCAAACACGACCCGCTTTTGTCCCCTTATAAATTGCATCTGTCTTGATATAGAGAAAGCAGATGGTTTCTGGAGAGCTCAAACTTGCATTTTCTAAAACGAAGTATATTCTTTCTTCTTCACTGAGAAATAGGTTCAAGAAAATATAAAAATTGACAACAAACAACCATGAAAAACCGTTTTGCGTTCAAATTTCGAGACACAATATTTAAGCCTGTGCGACATTTCATTTCGAAATCTCATATCAAACACCTTTTCTCAGGCAATCATATTTTTCCGGCCTCTCAGGGCCCGAATAAAACGCTGAAACAATAGGATCGTTTCAGACACCTACCCACCTTCTCCCACTTCCCCCTACTCCCGCCCCAACAGTAATACGCTGCCACGCAGGCTAAAATAGTCAGATGTTTCTAGGACTTTTTGACTCACCAAAACCTTGTATCAACAGCAGTGAGATAGCTGAAACTTTCTCATTACTCTGTAGGAGTAGCATTGAATTATAGCTGGTGCTTTTCACGTTTTGTACAGTTCGACCTCAAGTTTCCGTTCTTGTTGGGACTAGACAAAATTGTCTGGATAATTGAAGGTCCAGATAACAGAGGATCCCGATTATGTAAGGTCCGGATAATAGAGTATTCACGTAATGGAAGGTCTGGATAACAGATGATCCAGATGATCGAAGGTCCAGGTAATAGAGGACCCAGATAATTGAAAGTCTGGATAATAGAAGATCCGTATTTAATCAAAGGTCTCGATAATAGAGGATCCAGATAATGGATGTTTGGATAATAGAGGGATCCAGATAATCGATTCCGTTAAATGTTTTCCTGTCCAGCACCATCCTAGATGGGAAAATACAAACTTTAAACGAAGATGATGATAATACCGACAACTTACAAACTGACTGATGTATGTTTGATGTCTTTATTTTATAGGGCACCCAAGGAAGCTTAAACAACTTTGTCGTGTCGCAATTCGTCAGCGTCTTTCTCCTTCAAGTCTTGACTACATCTTTGAACTTGATCTCCCTACATGTCTCAAAGACTATGTTGCCGATGTTACCAAATGGAGCAGATAGTATTAACTTTCAAAATGATACTTTTTTGGTGTTTAAGTTGCGGCAAATGGTACATTCTCAAGATTAAGATGCTGTAAATTCCAAGTGAAAGAATCTAGAGTTCTTAGTCTCTTACAGCGTGTACAATTACTAGTAGCCAACTTAAAGCCACTAAAATGGGCCTTAAGACGACGTGGTAGCAAACAACACTATTAAGATCTACCTTAAATAATCGTGAACCGTTAGCATTTGTCCTGCTTTTTTATGGACGTCAGCGGCTGATAGTATAACTAACAAACAGATCCAGATTATAGAAGATAATAATTTTGAAAGTGTTTTTGCATGAAATCGATGGTACAGACGAAGGAGCTTTGCTCTGGGAGCGTGTTGCACGAGCAAGCTCCCTCGTGTGCACCGGCCTTAACGCTAAATTGAAACAGACGTGGTTGGTGCAGTTGCTTAGATCTTTGTTTTCCGACCACAAGTCCCCAGTTTGATCCCGGAACTTTGCCGAGATTCGAATATTTGTGACCTTTTACTCAGCTTTCCATCCTTCCATGGTAGGTAAATGAGTACCAGCGTCTGCTGGAAGCTAACCTGCAATGTGTACCATGACGGCGGGCTCGGTGAACGGCAGCCGGAAGTAACACTAGACGAGGTTCTTTGCGCATGTGCAGGTTTTGGCGCCAGCCGTTCACACTTCGGCGACCTTCAGTGAACAACGTGAAAGATCCAGTTTTGTGAATTTGTTTACCGTATCACAGCAGCGCACTGGATAAGCAAGCCTACGAAGAAACATGCAAAGGCCCTCTATATCTTCGCAGACACTGCCTTGTGGACACTTGAATACAGGTGGCAGCTGAAGGACTTCTGCCAGACGAGTAAATCTTGCTTTTCAAATCGAAATTCTGCCCTACATTCGTCCTCACAAAGGTTATCAATGTCAAACTTGTCGCGCTTGTCGCTCCAAATTCTTTGACTTGTTTAGGTCATACAAAGTAAAGTCTTCATCTGATATAAGGTTATCTCTATATAACACAGTGAGCATTTCTCGTGCTTTGCGAAATGTCATAGCGAA
This sequence comes from Zoanthus pulchellus, assembly GCA_027575285.2. Lineage (NCBI taxonomy): Eukaryota > Metazoa > Cnidaria > Anthozoa > Zoantharia > Zoanthidae > Zoanthus > Zoanthus pulchellus. Next base: position 5,935 of record JAOBRB020418877.1, on the reverse strand, counting down.
AATAATCAATCCTTCAACAAATAGATTTAGTAAGTTTGACTTGCCGTCTTCCGAGAAACTTAACTTTCATTTTTCGCGCCGACGACGGATGCGTGGCCCGAGTCCCTTTCGGATGATTTTACTGTTCACCTAGCCCGCCGTCCTGGTATCTTAAACTCCCTAAAGATTCTCATCCGCTTAACACTATAGATACCGGAGAAAAGCGCCGGCCCCGTGGGACCCTAGGCTCGTAAAAGGATTTAGCTTACAGACGCCAATCTCAGTGTATATAAACAAATTATAAATGCATGGTCGTTACAACATCATTTTTAGGCAAGTTGGTAATTTTAGTCGTTATCAAGCGAATGCTCTTGGAGTGAGCCGAGATTTTAACCAATGATGATCAAAAGACTTCATTCAGTCCATGCATGGAAAATACAAGCCGCAATAAACTCACAAAAGTTTTTTATATAGCGACGTCGCGAACACGTTTCTTGTTTTGTTATAGTTTTATGATCGGGTGGATTTTCGGTGGTGCTTCAATGAACCGAGCGACTTATTTATTCCAGGAGTTTCTCAAAACCACTTTAAAAGTTAAAAAAAGAAAACAATGGTTTAATATTCTGGTTGAAGTGCCACGACAGACCTGTCAAGAATTTGAAAACAAATGTATACACTTAGTAAACATGCCAATTTTTTGGTTTCTTTAAATGTTCATCCCGGCACTTAAACCAGAACACTAATTCGTCCAAAGAGGTTTTGATTGTCTAAAGGAGCAGCTGGAATTTCCGAGTCGTCTAAACACATTCAGTTCTTGACCTCAAACAATTGACATTGGGTTTATATTTAAAATTTCAACCTGGTTTAAAGACTTAATTGGTCTCGCCAGCAGTCTGTCCTTATGAATTCGGTAAATGGTTTTTCAGTAAGAAATAGAATTTGATAGTAGAGAGAAAATGAATCATTCACTGGCTACACAAAAAACTGGTCTTGGTTAAGTACATCATCAGCAGGAGTTCGGTTACAGTATCAGATCACAGATGTCTCACAGGATCTTCGTACACTTATTTTAAAGTCAATTTGTAGTAGTTTAAATGGCAAGCCAGGGTTTTTGTGTGAATAAACTCGAATAACATAACATAGTGTGTATCATGTCACGGTATAATCTAGAATCCTTCATGTAAGGCAAGAATAATAAGACGATGTTCAAGTGTATGTGCCGCTCTTAACGAGTATGTCAACAGTTTAACCCCTCCTCGGCCCCTCTAATACAAACTCCTTCCCTCACCACCCTCCGAATCTTGCCGAAAAATATCTCCCGTATTTTGAACTTTGAGGGTTGGCAGCTCTGTCTATTGCTCTTCAAAGTCCATCATATCCTTTCATTTTGATTGTTACCATGCATAAATGAGTCAGGTTTGGTTCGCTTTGATATCAGACCAAGAACTTAACAGACTCCATTGAACACCATAAAAATAGTTAGTGACAGACAAAAATTATAAAAGCCATATATTTTGACAAGAACGGGCCACCGTACGGGATCAAACTGGACAATTGCGCATACGGTGTCTTCACATCCCAGTAAGATACCCCAGGTTTTATTTCCATATCGACATAACTAAGTTTTAGAGCAATATAGCAGCCGCTGTGGGAGGCACAACTAAATACTGGATCAGAATATGATATCGGCCATTATTTTTTTTACTCAAATAGCGTCTGCTACTATACAAAACAGCAAGGAAAAAGCTGAAGCTGGACATATTCTGGCCAGATTTGAGTGGTTTTTGAGATCAGATCCCATTGAGATCTCTTGTCCCAAACTGCTTGTCCAAGATTTATAATTTGAAACTTAAGCGCTTTCAATAAAAAACTTAAGGTCTAATTCCGTTCTTTATTTTTCAGAATTTTAAAATATATTTTGGTCTCTAACACCTATCTTCATCAGGTCATAGGTAATATTTATATAATATATACATAGAGATATATATATAATTGAGTATTTTGAAGTTATTCGTGTTTCAAAAGATATTATATAACCCAAGATATTCACGGATTTTGATTGGTTTTTGCCTATGATCTATTAGGACAGATGCACGATTGACGTCATCAGCCGATTAAGTTTTGACAGTGGCGTGATTTCCGTAGCCAATCACAATTCGTTGCTACACCCAGGAACCAATCAGTTTGCTCTATTTTGTATAGATAACAAATGACGTCAAATCACTTTTTTCGCGCTCGCAAAAAACCATCACGGCCCTGCTTTGTATCTTTTTTCGAAATATAAACGCTTTTATTAATTTTGTTTCTTTATTATATAAAACAAATAGATTCCATGTTGCCGTGCGTCTGTTCAGTAATAAATCACAGAAGACGTCAAAATGTGGTCAGAACATCAGTGACACACTCGGCTATCGCCACTTTTTTGTTCTTACCACGTTTTGAACAGACGCAACATGGAATCTATTTGTTAATCATTACAACGCAACTAAGATCGATTTGGCCGATCAAAATATAGTTACTAAAATTTATTTTCGTGGTTTGTCACCTTATTTTATACTTAGTTTGTAAGAATTTGCTTGTGATCATAAGATTTCCCTCATTAAAAAACAACAAGTGACACAAAACCACACAATATCGAAATTTTTTTATTGACTACAAAGTATTAAGCAGTGGAATGGAACGTAGCCATAAATGAAGATTATGGACAGACTAGTCGCCTAAGAACCCCTCTTCCCTTATCGAAATAAAGCATATTTATTATCCAACTGCACGAATAACCGTACAAATAACACCATGAGAGGGTCTGGGGTGAGTACAAATATCCAGCCGTATTTTACATTTTGAGCGATATTCGTACTCCAGAAAACTTGTTTTACCGCGCGTGTCGCAGAATTTTGTTTTTACTTTTTCTCGAAAAAAAATTGGATAATAAATCACTTATTAGACAGTTTAGTATGTAGTATGGCTAATAGTTTTACTCGTCCTGTGTATTTTGACTCGCCCTCTGGGCTCGTCAAAATACTACAAGACTCGTAAAAATACCCAGCCATACTACATACTAAACTGTCTAATAAGATATATTTACGACATATACCTACTGGCAAAACAAAACAGAATATCAACAAGTATTTACATATTCATTCTCAACAACATGAAATAAAATTCTCAAACTCATTACTAATTCATCAAGTTAAAACAAAAGAAATCATAACCGTGACCATGGTTTGGATATGTGATCTTAATTAGGATATATTTTGACGATTTTATATCTTCTTTTACTCCTCACTTTTAGTTTCGGTTGAGAAGAAATATCAAACACTCGAGACAGTGTTTCATCACATTTCCAAAAACCTCGATTTTCGTTAAAAAATACTCCGCTGCGCGTCGTATTTTCAACTCTCTTCTCGGTGTTTGGAAATGTGATGAAACACTGTCTCTCGTGTTTGATATATTACTTGCAACTTAAACACTGTCACTTGTCTTCCTCGATTTTGAGGTTACATTTTGCACTTTTTAGAGTTCTTCTTTAAGTTATGAAAACAGTCAGTTTACACAAAAGTTAGAGGATTGTCTTACATCTCTGTTCTTTGCACGCAATTTTTTGAAACAATAAATCTTGAAGTGCGGTCTGCGATCGAGAAAGTAGGTAACTGTGATAAGAGCTTCTCGTGGTTTGATGGAAAGGAAGGACATCGGAGACGGAATACACTGTATGTACATGAGAATTAGAAAGAGAGCACAGAAACCAACCTCGAGAAGTAATTGTCGTCTTTAGTCCATTGAAATTTCACGTCTTAAATTATATACAGTTAATGTTGGTTGCCAAGTAAGAAGTATTTCATAGGTGGCGAGTGCCAAATCGCTGAGCTTGTTCGCTGATAAAATCGCTTTCTTTTGACTTTAAACACGTCATCTAGATCGAGTGTCGAACAAATAGGTCCAAATATCTTGTCTGTGTCGATATTCATAAGTTCTTGATTAATCATTGTCGCTTTTAACATAGGTCCCTGTGCCCATTGCGGTACTCTCTTTCGTGGTGCGTCTTCATCGTCTGTCGAGTCATCGCTGTTAAGATCGCTGATGTCATAGTTTTCTCCTGTGGGTACTTTCCTAACCTTAGGGGGCGGAGGCGGAGTCATTTCGTACGAGTCAATCGTTAGCTGAGATTTCCGTTTCTTTGCCTCTGCTTGCTTTTTTTCCTCGATAATTCTTTGCCGTTCCTTTTCTTCCTCTTGTCTTCTCTTTTCCCGAATAGCTTCTTCCCGTAGCCTTTTCTCTTTTTCCCATCTTTCTCTTTCCACTTGCTGCCTTTTCTCTCTTTCTTTTCTTTCCTGCTCTTCTTTCTCCTTGAACAGTTGAGCAAGCCTATTTCTTTCGTAATCTTCCCTCTCCTGTTTTATTCTTTTCTCCCTCTCTTCTTTGTTTTTCTTTTCTTTCTCAACTCTTTCCTTCTCTTTTTCGTCTCTTAACTTCTGTTCCCTTTCCTGTTTTTCATGCAGTTCACGTTGTCTTTTTTCCTTCTCTTCGATTTCATTCAAAATGCGCTGCTTTTCCGTTTGCCGTTCCCGTTCAAGCTCTTGTTCTCTCTGCTCCTGAAGCCTCTTTGCTTCAGCGATTCTCTTCTTTCTTTCTTCTTCTTCGAACTCGTGTTTGCGTCTTTGCAGTTGCTGTTGTTTTTTATGATCTTCCTCTAACTCTTGAATCCTTTGTTGACGAGCTTCCTCTTCTTGCTTCCTGCGAGCTTCAAGATCAGCCTTTTTTTTGTCGCGAAGTTTACGTTTTGCTTCTTCCTCCAACTCCTTTTTCTTCTTCACTTTCTCGTCAACTTCTTTGAGTTGTTTCATCTTTTCTTCCATCTGCCGCTTTTTCTCCTGCTCTATCTTGGCTTTAGCAGCCCTCAAAGCAGCAGCGCGCTTCTCTTTCTCCTCTCTTTTCCTAGGTAAAAACATAAAACGGCTTACTAACTTTTGATTACAAACAAGACTTCATAATCGCGAAGATCTTGTTTTGGTTTATCAGTTCAGCACTCATATTATTAATGATTTATCAGGTGAAAATGGCAAACTTTCCATGGTGATGAGAAAAGTATCTCCCGAAATGTCGCCGAACAAATCAACCTGTTCACGACATGATAAAAAATCATCAACAAAAATTCATATCACAATTTAAAATCACAAACCACTCATACAAACGACGGACGGTTATAGAAATAAGGATTTAGTTGATCCAATCTTGATATAAGTTTTATGATTTGCCAGCGGTGGCAATTGAACATGATGAGTACAGTTATGAGAAGTGAAAAAAGTTTCATTAATGGATACGTTTTACATCTTAGTAAAAAGGGAATTTCAATTGACATTTCGGACTGAAGTCTATCAGCTACATGGTTTTTCAGCGGTTCGGTAAATTCTTTGGTAACGGAAGAGAAAAACTCGTCACGACGCGTTCAAAACTGAGTCGATTTTCTTGCAAGTCATGAAGAATCTCGCTACACACACCTTGGTAGTAGCAATTTCTAGTCTTAATAGCTTAATGGTTGCCTTTTTCATTGTCCAGAAAAATTTAAAGACCATTTTAGTTAAAATTTCAATTTTTGAACGATGTAGGAGAATCTAAGGTATTATAGTGCGGTTTCTTGTTTAAAGGGGGCGTATCACGGTATGCGCATGCGCGCCAACACAGACTTGAGAATAAATTGTCCGGGCTGTCACTAAATTCAGTTGTGCAGAGGAAATTGAAATCTGGCTGAATCTCGTCAAAATACAAGGCATCGAGTTCATTTTCACGGTTTATTAGTTTTTTAATTGTCCGACTTGGTTTTTAAGAAGTTTTTAATTTAAAAACTTGGGTTTTGCCCGATGGATTCGGGTTCGATGCAACTGCGAAGAGGAAGACCTGCGACTGGCCGTTCAGCCGAGTCTTTAGCCCTTCAGAAGCTCAACAAGGAACTCTGGCG
>JAOBRB020418783.1:0-10061 GCA_027575285.2 Zoanthus pulchellus | reverse complement strand
ATTGGGGTGCAGGTACACAGTATTCCAGCACGAAGCCCAGACATAAACCCAATAGAGAATGTATTCCATTTGCTGAACAAAAAATTACAAAATGACGCAGTAGATCAAAAAAGAACCCGTGAAACTGTTGAAGAATTTTCTAACAGCGTCAAATCCACAGTGCAAAACATTCAAAATTGAAACAATAGATAAAATTAGTGACAATATGCCAAAGAGAATGCGCCAAATCATTATAGACTAGACCCAATTTCGGAAAAGTGAACTTCTAACGGCAAACTTGAGGAAAAGGGGGTGAACAGGCTATTTCTAATGATTTTCGGGTGCTGATTACGAATTTGCTGTTTACCAAGCGCGAAACCGGGTTTTAGGGGTACAAATTAGCATAAGGACACGAAACGAGGCTGTTTCAGAATTTCTTTATTTCTTTATCTTTTTTGCTGCAGAATGCGTTAAAAGATAGCTGTCGCGGGTTTACAAAGCTTAAGTGATTTGGTAAAATGCTGGTAGATTGACCACGTGACAGCTAATTAGCCTAATGCATGAAATCGGGACTAAATGTGTTATTTTTTTGGTTCTGTTATTAGGACCCTATTTTCAATGATTTACATGTCAGCTGAATGTACTAATGCAGCTGGATTGTGTCTAAACGAATTTGCATTTTCCAATAAAATTTGGAAAAAAAGAAGTTATGTCATATTTTTCCTTACGTCAATCAGGAACTGCTTTCGAAATTCTGGACAGCCCGTATCAATATTCGGTTTTCGTAGCTACAATTCGGTGAACTCCAACCTTTAAGTGGCTGAAGTGTCCAGCAAAGTCGTCGGAACGCTAAAGAAAAGCAATTTGAAAAAAAGACGTCAAAATAGTTTGTATCCTAAACTGTAAAGTCAATAACATCAATATGAGAAATAGAACGCAAACAGCGGTGACGAACATTAAAAATATACGCATTGTCAGTTGAAATTAACTTTTACTTAACGTTTCGTATGCGACTACATACATCTTCAGAAGTGACGGTTTAATAGTACAGAATTTGAATTTAAACATACAGGAACACTAACTTATTAACTAATTATAAAATAACAAAAAGGTGAAGTGTCCAGCAAAGTCGTCGGAACGCTAAAGAAAAGCAATTTGAAAAAAAGACGTCAAAATAGTTTGTATCCTAAACTGTAAAGTCAATAACATCAATATGAGAAATAGAACGCAAACAGCGGTGACGAATTCAGGATTTAATGGAGCCGAAACCAATTGTAGAATTGCACACAATTTGGGCATCCTGCTGATGAACAGTAACTGTTTTGCTTTTTTTTTTCAGTTGCATTATAGTTATGTCTGTTCAGATATCTATTTGAAATAAAATGTAAAATTAATAAAGAAGCAGCTTTTCGCTGCTGACATTCATTTAGAGACGGTTTCAAATCCTTGATAAGCAATGTCATCTTTTATTTTACAATGATAGTCAAATCGCCCTCTTGCTAAGATTTCAAAGTGATCCCACTTAAAACTGAGATGGCCAAAAGAAAAGAGTATAGCAATGTTTTAAATTTTTTTTTATGTTCTTTTTTAGCTTCACTAAACTACTGGTACTTTTCTAAACAGACTTGTTCTTATTACTTTCACCAGACTCACTTATTATCGCTCGTGGGTCCTGTTTATTTATATTTATTTGGTTATTAAGAAGATAAATAGTCACGATCATTAACTACGCCTAATTGGAGAAAAATTGAAATCACACCAGACTTTCATTATCTTAGCACAGTTGACGTGTTGATATACGGGTTTTCTGAAGAACTCCCGCACTTGCAGGCCCCAATGCAAGGAATTTCTGCGGCAAAACAGCTGCATCGAGCAGATTTGCATCGGGACGTACACCCACATTTTATCATCGAGTAACAGTTCTTGGGAAGAGGTTCTCGAGCCATGAGCTTGGGACGTAAGACCCCACCTTCTACCTTCCAGCCCATCTCCGTTACAGAGGGTAGATGTAGATTAGGAACGTGTGCTTGCCGCCATACGAGTGCCTGGTAATGCCCTATTCGGATGTGCCAATCGGTGGCGTCAGTGGTCGGCGCCAATGCTTCGAGGGCTCGACACTTGGAAAACAGAGTCACCCGTGCGCTATTGCAGTTATCGTCGCTGGTGTCATATACCCGGCAAATATACTTCTGGGCAGACTTGAGGGACTCTTCGCTGAGTTCAGCACTACCAATGCCGGCCAGAAGTGCAGGTTGCTCCACAAAGGCTTTCAATGATGTCTTTTTACTGTGGCCAGCAAAGTAAGAGACACTGTCGCAGACTAATAAAAGAATATTTGCGTATTATGGTGAAACACTCATACATTAAATTCAAAGATGAACACTTACACTGTAGTAAAAATAATATTATTGTCGTTACCTGTCAATGCGTGGAAGGAAAGAATGGTATCTATATCTGTAATCTGCAACTTGAGTGACTCGTACACGATTTGGATCGGTAGAAACTTTGGTTTCTTAGATGTTCCTGCTTTCATCCATAACTGCTTGCACTGCATTCTATCAAAATGTGCAACCAAAAGGAGGAAAATGTCTGTATCTTGGCTAAGGACAACAAGAAAGTCTGCAATGGAGTGTACACAGTGTAAGGTCATGCGAGTGTCTGCTTCTTCGTGGTAGCCCTGTAGCGTGGTAATATCTATATCCGGACTTGAACTTTGAACTGCGTTCTCTTCCATGAAACCCCCTCCAGTTATAACGACTTTCTCGACAGGGGATTGTGCAATTAGTGCGGTTGAAAGGAATCTCGCAAGATCAGTCTTGTTCTCATTCAGAGAAATAAAACTAGACCAATTCTTCGGGAGCGGTACAGAGCCATCTGTAATAGCACGTCGAATACCTTGGAGTCCTTTCGTGCGCTTCTTTCTTAATGCATTCTTAATGGAGAATTCTCTATATCTGTCAAATGTCACGTCAATTCGATTAATGTCTTTCCCCAAGGCCAGTACCGTTTTTGTGAATCGGTCGGCGTACTCCGTAAATGTGTTACAATCGGATGGCCGCCCTATGGACATGACCAAGGCCTAACCATCTATTACTAGAGTCGAGGAGCGGCCAGTTGGAGAAGGGAGTACAAGAGGTAGATGTATACCAGCACACAGAGCCTGAGTAAGAATTGACTTATTTCCACTGCGCAGGAATCCGTTGTTGTCTGTGAGTGATACGGGTATGTTCAGTAATTCATGACTGAGTATTGTTTTCAAATCAAGTTGTCTTCCTGCGTCAAAAGCAGTAATAATTTGCTGCAGAATGTTCCTCTCGGCCTTTGCATTGGATATTGATTTATCCTTTTCTTCCTTTCCCGCTATGTAAAGATGTTTGTTTGAAATTCTTCTTCAGCAACTAGTACAAGTCTTTCCTTTACGAAGGCAATTAGATTCTCCCGACCAAGAGTAGAAGCGTTTAGCAACGATTTATGAATTTCCTTCGTGGCAATGTTGTGCAATATATCAAGTGGGACCACACCCTCCAGGATAGAAGTAAAGACTTTAGATTGGTGCAACAGTTCCATTATCTTTTGTTCGTCTGAACTGTCTCGTCGTATTCTTGATGGGCTCGATTCATTGTATGCAGCAGTGTGACCTCGAAACGTGTAGGATATAGTCCACCTGAATAGTGCCGAGGGAGTCCTAGTGATACCAACAATACCACCACCGCGTTTGCCAGTGCCATTGAGCCATTCTAAAGTTTGATCTGGATCCACTTGATTAAATTTGCGAGATGACCCTTTAACCACCCAGTTGCCGTTCTCGAATTCTGCTTGTACTTCTGGTGGAAGATGCTTCAACTGAGCAAGGTAGATGGGACCCCATCTTGCATAGTTAGTGTGATCATAGCGGTGGAAGAATGGAAGCATTTCCTGGAATACATAAAGATGCAAGTCCCATTGTCCCTCTCTTTGTGCTCTTGTAAAAAGCAACAGGATTTGAACCATTTTCATATACTGCCACCAAAACCGAAAAAGGGGGTCTTTCTCTTTCTTGGATTTAAGAAAAGACAAAACAATTAAATTATAAGCTTCTGACATCACAGGTCACGCATCCGCCCGGTATCTACCTTGCCACTGGGCTGCACTCACCTGTCAAGGTTTTCTTTTAATTTCTTCTCACGTACCTCGACATAAGCAAGAAATGGCGGCAAGAGAAGCTGCCACAGCGCTTGAAATGTAATCTTGTGAGCTCGCATACCTTTACTATAGTCCTTTCCTTCAAGCACATGCTCGGTGGTTCGAGGGCCCAGAAGTCCACTCTCTATCCAGATTTCAGCCAATCTACAATTTTGCATATGCTGCCCCAGCGCCTTAAGAAAATTCAGTGATATATGAAGACCACCAAGACGTGGAATCAAAACAGCTCTCTACTCCGGAACGGCCCATTTTATAAGTAGTGGAAAAAGTGCTTGGTCCACTGTTAGTACCACATGGGTCTGATTAAACGTGTTTGGTTCTTACCTGATTCTTTTGATTACGGTATTCAAAGTGTCTAAGTTCTGGGCTGGAGCTAAAATGATTGGCATATAGCCAACTGTGGTTACTTCTGGATCTGTTTTGGCATGTTTCTCATTAAAATGTGTCCACCCTGGTTTAGGATCCTGATTCTGCCGCAGTATATGAAACACCATGTCCGTCGCAATCCCTCTCTGCGCTGCACGGCAATCGTCGACTTTCTATTGAAACCACTCCCTGCGGACATCTTGTTTAATTATTGGCTCAGCACTTCCTTTATGGACATAAGAATGGAAGATCGTGTTCATCTCTTCTGGGACGTAGAGGTAAGTCTGCTTTGATGGAAAAATACGGTCTAATATATCAACTGGCTCTGGACCTCTTTTCCAAGCTGCAATTTGCGTCGCGTGAAATGTTTTCTGTCCGTCAAGTGTTCCCTCGTTTATATCGATATTATTTGCAGAAAAGTGAATAAAGCGTCCCTCAGCTAGATTAGGAGGGACGACAGCTCTCGTTTCTCCATCCATCGATGATAAAGTTTGAGTGGCGAGAGCGGTGTCGACTCGAAGGATATCTTTATAGCTTATAGTGTGGCCTGCGCTGTGAAACAATTCCACAAGCGTCTTCGACCTTGTCGCCTGGTGCAAGCTCGCCCCAAGCCCAATATGTTTGGGGGTCCATTTCTTTTCTCCATTTACTGTAAACACCAAGTCCTGTGCAATACTAAATACCCTTGTCTCCACATTCTGATCATTTTTTTTGACGGTGCTCTACTACTTTTTTTCCGTTTCTCCTTTCTGCAACACCTGTATCGGCATCGCACTCGTCTTCATCATCGAAAAATTCAATCTCATCACTCGTGACATTTTTTGTGCTTTCATCATCTTTCACGAAAAGGGCGTGGCCGCCAAGCAAAAGTTTTATAAACATGTACAAGCGTTTTGGAACGCATGCAATCGCCTCCTCTTCAGAAACACTAAGGCCAGTGTGTGCAGGATGGTTTAAAATATCTGAACGAAGCATTAATGCTACATGCACCATTGAAAAGAAGTCACCTTGTTCATCAGTCTTAATTGTTGGTATCGGACACTCATCATCATTGTCGGAATCAGTTCCTCTACTCAATAGTTGAGACACTGGAATATGTACAAATTTTGTAGGTACCAGAACAGTTTTACGCTCTGTAATGTCTTCATTTTTCATTTTAATGAACTCATAGATATCAGAAATGTGTGGTTCAATATATTCTCTAAACGTGGAAATACGACTGCGAAACGACGCTGAAATTTCAATACTACTTTCTGCAGCAAGAGAGCAGTAACGATGGAACACTTCATTCAGCTCCAAAATATGACCTCTAGTCATTAATAAGCCACACCAGAGTAACTGTCTTATCAGACCTCTCCCCCCTTGAGCGTGAAACGTCTCTTAAAAACTTCTTATAGCAGTTTGGGTGATACTCACCCTCAGCTGCCATTAGATGGCTTACACCTGCTACACGTACAGAAAGATTATGATCAAACCTCGCTTCTTCAATTATTTGCTGACCGACTCTAAATGTAGTTACCGAGCACAATGCTTCTTTTTTGCGTTCCTCTTTTTGACAAAAAGGACACAATTTCCATCGTTAGTTGTGTTGCTGCTAAACTGGATGATCGTAATGCGGATTTCAATCTACTTATTGTACCTTTGTCGGTAAAAACAGCAAAACAGCTCTTATGCCAGAGCAATTCCTCTTGATTCTCCGCTTCTAACGCATTCACAATATTGTCAGCTTTGTCTGTGTTATCAATATCGCGGCATTTTCTTCTTTCCTCCGCGGACTGTCTAAGCGAGTTTAGGCCTTGCGTTGAGGCCTTGTAAAGCATATCTCGTTCAAATTCCTGGCAGATAATACAGTTTTCGTAAGGTGCTGGAGTTGATCGCTTTAAATAAAGCACGCTCATTCATAATTCAGACAATAATTACTGTATTAACGAAAGGTTATTCTTCGTTGTTGTTGTTTTTGTTAAATAAATATTAATTTTGGGAACTCGTGAGCCTAATGTATCGGGACTTCCTTCTATAATTTTTAAGGGAAACTTGAAGCTTCTAAATCAAAAAATATCTAGGTGCAAAAACACAAAGTTACTCTATTGAAGTCGAAGCTGTAGCATTTCCAAATAATTTCACGAGGCTTAAACTCAAATGCAATGAAGGTGGCACGTCTGGAACTATATGAAAATTCCCGCCCGTCACTGCTCAATTAGCACAGCCTGTAACAACCAGCGGTTTCAATCGGGATATAAAGTATTATTAAATATATAGAAAATTAATTATTTTTTTTACAAACGAAGCAAATTTTTTTTTTTAATTTTAGAAAACTTTTTCCTCATTTCATATGAACTTGCTACTTACATTACACGCTTCCCGTTCAAACCACAAGAAAATTGTTACAAACATTTTACTAATTTTGATCAGTAAAGTATCGTTTCAATGAAAATATGGTAATTATAGGTCATTTAGTATTACTAATTTAACCAATTGTATGTGGCTAGGAAGTGTAAAACAGTTTTAGGTCTTAACTTTGCGAGTTTACCTTTTATAAACAACACAAACGGCAAAAGACTTAAAAATCCTCGCTTCCATGCAATTAAGCTAACTTTCCACCCTTAATACGCAAAATCACGCTTGGTAAACAAGATATTCGTAATCAGCGCCCGAAACTCCTTAGGATTGACTTGTTTACCAGTTTTTCCTCGAGTTTGCCGCTAGAACTTTTTTTAGAGCCTTCTTTTAGAATCGGGACTAGTCTAAAAAGTTTTCAAACCATTACCTCAAAGTTTGCAATCCTTTCTTCAAATTACAAACAATAACAGCGATGATAATACTAACGGCTGATAATATGGCAAATACTGTGAAAACATATTTTTCAAAGATTGCCTAGATCTTATCTCTCAAAGACATGTGTTCTTCAATTCGTTCATTTTCTCTTTCTAATCTGTCTATCTCATTTCTTTATCTTCAAAGTTGAGATCAATATTTTCTCATTGATTTTCAGAGGCTTCTCTGCGTGTAGATTCTAACTGTCTAACTTTTTTAGTACGCCTTGAACCTGAGTGGTTACTTCTTCAGCGGTTGGACCCAGATTTTGTATTAGTGTTGTCGGTACCTTATAGTTTTATAGTTAAATTCAAAACTTTTTTTTAAACCGGAAATGTCACTTACTACCTAGTATTTTAACCTTCACTAATGGATTACCAATGTTATCTAACGAAGCCATGAATTTGTCAGGCTTAGCAATAAAAAATTTTACTTTTGATTATAAGCCAATGTTCATCCATTTTATTTTATTTTTAACTTTAGTTGGATGTTTCGTCGTTAAACCCTTCTATGAAAGATGTTTATCTATAGTGAGAGAAAGGATTAGTGATATCCTCTGAACCGCGTCTAGAAGAAGTAGATGTCATGTGAATTCTCTCATTTTTATCATCATCACCACCAATCGAGTCAAAATGATTACGATTGCTTGTGCTTGGATTATCTATTTCCATATTTCTTCACTTAAAAACGAGTGAACAAACTTTTAAATTTGTTACTTATAACAATTTTCTTGTATCATAACCTGCTCCTAACAAACCTAATCCTACGTAAACCATTTCACCCATTTTTTTTGTTTTTTTGAAGGTACAGGATAATAATAATTTGAAAATTCTGGCGGTTCAGACAATAATTTTAAATCTGGGTATGTTCTATTGTAATATTTTAAGGCTTCATAAGTGTTTGCAAAGTTGTTTGTTTTTTTTCTCCCATTTTAAAACATTTTTGTCCTTTTTCTAGATAAGCAGCATAATATTTTTGATATTCTATAGAGCTTTGTCTTATCTCTCTATTTCAAACAAAGCATTCTTTGAGTTGTCACCTGATAAACATTTTGCAAGATACGAACATCGGTCAAAGGTTATTACATTGAGGATCGCTCCTCCAAACATCATAGCTATAGTAGCCATTATTTTGGTTATATACTATGTTATTTTTTAAACTGTTTTCGGTAAGATTTTCTGTTCTTCGAGATGAACTAGGATCAGCAAGAAAGTTGTCCTTCAACATTTTTCTTATAACATAACCAACCTCAGCTGTTATCCCGACGAAGACCGCTGAATCAGTTATAATTTTAATTAGTTTATTCCGTTCTTCAGTCATGACTTTTAGGAGTATTTCAATTTTGTTTTAAATGCTTTCACAGCATTCTCGTCTTAGTTTTTACAGGAAAATTATGAAGGTCTCGGCTTTGGTTCTGGCAGTGTAAACCTTATCATTCTCAGATTTGAAAAACCATGTTTATCAGATTTCTGCAAAGTGTATTGGCATACTCTCAAAATTAAGATATTATCTGGACAGAACAATCTTAACTCAACTTTATCATGCTTTCCTTTATCCATACCTGACATATGGACTGGTGGTTTGGGGAAACACATATCATACTAATATATATCCAATCATCACACTTCAAAAGAGAGCGATCAGGATTATGACACATTCGAAATTTGATGATCACTCTAGTCCTCTATTTAAATCTCTAAATAATCTAAAATTTACTAGTACTGATCTTGTGTTTTTTCAAAATGCTCTACTCATGTATCAGTATCATGAAATATCTCTCCCAGCTATATTTGATGATTTCTTTCAACCAGTATATAGAGTTCACTCACACAATAGAAGACTTGCTTCCAGGTCCTCTCTATATATTTCAAAAATAAAAACAAACTAAGAAAAATTTAAGTTGAGATAGTTAAGAGCCAAAATTTGGAATTCAATTGAAAAAAATATTAAACAGCTAAACAAACGATTATTCAAAAGAAAGTTGAAAAGTATGATCCTCGCATCATATTAGCCTGTTTTGATCCAGAATGTATAATTATATAGACTAACCTAATGAGATGTTTTTATTTGCTTATTTTTTGTCTCATTTTCTCTTAATTTTCATTTCTCGACCGTACTTCATAATGGATAAATAACAAGTAACTGTGACCCAGCGTGATTACCCATAAGGTTATTCTCGGTGACAATTTACCTTCCTTGTTTGTATTTATATTTCTTCTTTTGCTGAATGTTGATATAAATTGTAATCAATAGGTATAAATAAAAAAATTGTTTGTTTGTTTGTTTAAGTTGCCCATATCGTAAATGCAAGACACTCACTTTTAATCCTACTACTAGAGAAGCTACTGCAGTTGAAAAGAATTTATCTGTGAATGAAGTAGAGTTGGTTACTGGTTTTATTTCAGAGGCTTCTTTTTCTCTTTTGAGAACTTCTTTTTCTCTTCCCTTTTCTCTTTGCATTGTTTCTTTGCCTTTTTGATATTAAGCAAGTTTCTTACCAGCTGCAACATTCTTAGGATCATTTTCGTTTGTAGGAACAAATGCAACTGTAGAAGTGAAGATTCTTCATCATTATATTCTTGATGTGTTTTGTTAGGCTACAAAAAGCGTTGACTCGGGATAGCTTTTTCCATAGGAGTAAATAAGAGGTAGGAGTAAAGTTCATCTCATGCAACACCTCATACGGGTGCACCATAACTGGCCTTTAGTCCACGAGAGCC
>JAOBRB020418692.1:0-10065 GCA_027575285.2 Zoanthus pulchellus | reverse complement strand
TTGTTAGCCGAAACGTCCATTTTTTAACATTTTAAGCCAGTGTCAACATTCTTAACCTATTTTTTAACATTTTTTAACAATTTTAACATGCCTGGCTACAAACCGTATATTTTTAGAATATTAATACTGAGTTTGAACTTCTAAAGAATCACGTTACTAACACTTAGATACAAAGCGTACTTTCATTGGGTAATTTGAGTTATCAATTGTGCAGCTGGGACCGCTGAACTGAGCTTTTTATGATTGTCACGCGTCAGATGAAAAAACCACTCTTCATCTCTTCATCTGACGCCCATTCGAAATAGTTCGTTTGCTAAATATTTCCAAAGTTTTTTCAATAGAAAAGTTTGAACCAATTTAAAGTTTATTTTTAACTAAAGTACCTGGGAAGTGTAAATAGTAAAACTTTTTAGTTAACAAGGCAAGTGCACATTCAAAGTAATAATTTTCACTTCAGTTTTATTGTGCTGTTGATGTTTTGTCAAACACCGATAGCTTACTTTACTTGCTTTTTCACTAGTTGCATGCTGCCCTAAATATCGGTGTGTTGGGCAATAATTTGCTCATAACACTTTCTGCGATAGTCTCTTCGCCATCGCTGTCCTATTTTTTTTTCGCTAGTGTGGCAGTAGACACATGCGCTTTACAAGCGCCTATTTTAATGCGTTATCACTAGAAAACGATTACATACTCAGCATTTGTCACATTTTTACACCCTGTTTGAACTAACTGAAAGATATTCAGTAGATGACACAATTTTTTCGCAATACATGCGGTTGAGTTTAAATTTTAATTCTATGAGGAAATAAACAAATTTCTACTTTATTTACTGTTAAGGCGGAGAAATACAAGATACTATATTAGCAAACACCAGTGTTGGGAACTTATGTTGGTCGTTTTTGATCTTGTGTTGTATAATAGAAAAAAACTAGCGGTTAAACACCAGTACAAGATTGAAACTAAATCAAGTAGAGTTGATTGTTTTAAGTGCTCGAATAATTTACCTGAACATACATTTGAAGGAGGAACAGGTATTAGTTGTTTTAAAAGTCGTTTAATTAAGAACATGTATAAATATCAAGTAATTTTAAGAGCACACGAGTTCAATTATTGTTATTCTTAGATCTTTTTTATATTTTTAAACTAGAGTATCATATGATATATTTCTGAAATGATATATAACTTTTAATTATTATTATTATTCCCATAAAAACTTGGGACGCAACACAATCAGATGGTGCTAGCTCGAGCTCGACTCCTACTTGCAACTGCTGATTGATTGTCTCGCTGGTTTTGGGGAACCTCCACCACTAATTTTGTTTGTTTTGACAATCTGCAACAACGCGCACTCATTGACACGTGAATATTTTATGAATGTGCCAAGCAGGCGCTATTTGATGCTAAATTTTACTTAACAAATTGGACCAGGAGTGAAAAGCGATTAACAAAAGTTATTTTGTTGCAAAACGTTGACCAGCTATAACCAACAATTCTGTTGGGCGATAAGTTTTGAAACATACCTGTGAAACGAGAAATACCGTTCACAACTTGCTAGGCAACTGAACCTTACAAGAAAGTTGAATGATTGCTATCTCGTATTTCTCTGCCATGAGAAGTTGTCCATATCTTTAATTAATACCGTTAGAGTTCAAACATTCCTGTTTGTGGATCTTATAAGGTTTTTTGTTAATTTAAAAAAAATTCAACCCACTCTAAACCCATCGTATCTCTACATACATACCTCTTCCCTCACGCACCCATCCATATCTCTTCCCAAGTGAACCCACCAAAAACTCTTCTCAAGCGTACCCACACATACCTCTTTCTAAGTGTTCCCATCTACACCCCTTCCCAAGTGAATCTACCCATAACTCTTCTCAAGCGTGCCCACCCATTTTTCTTCCCAGTAGTACCCACCCATACCTTTTCCCAATAGTAACCACCTTTACTTCTTCCCAAGTGCACCCACTAATATCTTTCCTCAATTCAGTTGTTATAAGGTTTACCTTGGAGTATTTTCTGGTCCAGGCGACGATATTTCTACACACCGGTAGAAGGATAAAACTACAGCTTAAGCAAAGCACAGATGCGGACCCACGTGACCAACACAAGCTATCCTAAAGTATAAATAAATTAGTCAGAGTATTCTTACATCGATGAATAACTTTCTAATTTCTATTTTCTGTAATAGCTATGGTGAGAGTGGTTGTTATTTTGTTGTCTGTCAGGGAAATAAGAAATAAGTAATAAAAAATAATGTTCAAAGTACCGCAGGGTGAGTCAGTGAACTCCGAAATTAGTGTTGTTACAATTCTGTTGTTTACTTGTCACTGAGGAGGGAGTCAGCCAAAAGGCCTTTGGTAAACAAAGTACGTGTTTGTAGCTGAATGGGGGACTGCTTTGTGTTTATATTGATTGGAAGTAAAAAGAGTCTTACTTTTACTGAGTTTTACCTTCATCTAATTTAGGAACCTGTTAATAATTGAATGCGGCATGGTTTTTTTTACACCGTAAACAAAATTGAGATGTAACTGACGTCTCATATACCAGTGTGAAACATCCATTTGTAAAACTGTTAATTCGTATACTTTTTATGCAGCTTAGATTATTTTACGGACGATTCTTGTACATTCAACCACGACTTGCAAAGAAAACTGCAAGTTTTTCCTCAACAAAAAAGCAGATTAATTACTTGCCCCAAGCATTCTGTAAAGGTAGTGATATCGTAGGTAATATTTGTATTTGTAGTACGTCCCCCAGAAAACGGCCACATGGACAAGCCCCCAGATTGCCTGCAACACCAAAAGACGTAAGGTTTTTTAAAAAATAAAAAATAAACAACGATAGAACGCATTTAAAAATAGCTACAGTGAAAACGTAGCAAGTTTGTGACGTTTATTGCCTTAAATAGAAAAATGATTACAAACGAAATAGGCGCATTAAAACGGAACAACATTTATTTGTAATTAACACAACGATTTAACGAGGTACTAATACTATATTTCGGTTACCAAAAATTTTTTTTTTTCAGTTTTTTTTTTTCAGGTGCGAAATTAGTCAAATTGATGCACAACTGTGTAGTACCTTGCAGTTAGCTTGTATGTGCGTTTTGTTGACTTTTTGATTTATTTTATTTTAGTTTTTTATGAACCAGAATTTCAACTCCGATGTAAGTGTTACTTGGTTATATTTTTAAAAAAACTAGACACTCTTCGAGAGCTCACTTGTGCCGTTTGTGAGTGTCGACGTTTTGTTCAAAGAAAGTAGGTAAAGAGACGATCTTTTGAATTTCACATGTTTTGGCCTTTAATCCTATCATTCTGTGAATCATGCACCGTTTTCGACAAATATTCGCAGATCAGTACCATATACCACTGTAACAACGGTATATTTTCATGATGGTTATTAACTTTAAGTACTTAATTAATGATGTTTAACTAGTATAACATGTACTCTTTGTTTAACTAAGTGCTTAATTGATTATGTTTACCTAGTATAACACGTACCCTTTGTTAAAATTCAGTACAGTACATGTTAGAACAATAGTTACCAAAACACTAGGATTTACATCCATTTACTGAACGTAAGCCAAGCATTTTCATTGGTCAATGTTCGTCATTACCTTGCTCGTTTCAAAAGAGACCAATACCTTTCATAACTAGGATAATGAACGTGTTTCTAAACAATAAAAGATCTGGCCTTCGTACGTGAAAGTACGTGAAAGTACAACAAACAACTTTTGGTAAAACTGGTTTAATGAGTTGCCAGCACCAAGTTGTACTGTGCAAACACTAAATTAAAATATGGCATAATCATAATTAGCGTTTGTTTATTGCGTCACTAACTTCAAGTAGAAAACGACTCGTTAAGATTGGTTCTGAACATAAACTAACTTCACAGAAAGTTTCTTAGTAAGATTATCTATCTACAGAATCCAGTAACCAAGGACTTTACAAGTTTGAGTTATAAAAGCTAGTAGAAAATCTTTCTCTTTGTTGACGCAGTAAACATAAGTTAATGAGCGTTGCTCTTTTCCTTAGAACTAATAAAAATGCAAGAAGTTTACTTATTGTTGGAAACGTAATAAGTAAACCGGTTTGTTGGAAGTTAGTATGCTATACCTTGTACATGTAACTTAGTTGGAGTTGGCCTAGGCCAGAGAGCTTGTAACAACGTTGAGAAGTGCACCATTAAATCCTTTTAAAGAGAAACTTGGCTGGTTTGGTATAGTGAGTTCTGGTATAGTGCTAGTCCCTCATAAAGAGCGCAACGAACAGTGCTCTTCACACCACTATCCCTCTCTCCAAATCACACAGGAAACTCAAAAATGTCAATCAAAGTAATTTTCTAAACGAGAAACGCTAGCATTTTTAGACCTGGCATTTTTAGACTTGTTGTCTTACGGCACAAGTAATTAAATTTACTGGTTCAACAAACAATGTTAACATTGTTTTGGAAAATTTAATATTCTATATTTTTAATTTTTTATCATTTCAACTTAACATTAAATATTTCTATGAAATAACTTTGTAAGTTTAATATATTTAAAAAGAAGATTTTAAACACAGCTTTAAGGTATATATGTATTTCTGTTAATTAAAGTTTATTATTGAATATATAGTGTTATTTAAGGTATCTTTCTGAACGTTTAGTCAAGAACAACATCATAAAATAAATTCTTACAGAGAAAATACTACATTTGACCTTCCGGAGATGTTTCTACCAAAAATTTTTACTCGATCTTTAGCAAACCTTTTAATGCAAGTTTCCCCCACTCAAAGAACCGCAGTTATCGAAGAGCAAATTGCTTTGTTTTGGCTTAATAATCAAACTTTGGCAGCCAGTTTAGTCTTCTAGTTAGCTTATAAATTTACTAAAGTCTTAAAGAGAAAGCAAAGAAATGTAAGTAGATTTAGTAAAATTCTTTCCAAAAAGTACTCGAGCAGCCATGTACTGTAGTAATCTGAAGTCGCCGAGCTAAATATCCAAAGAATAAAATAATTTACGTTTCTGAGCAACATCCGTGAAGAAACGGCAAAGAAATAAAATATTTTGTAACGTTTCCTAAAGGCGATTCAGAACTGAAGTCAGTGTCAGTGAAGACTTATCATAAGCGGGGCTCTCACCGAAATCGATTTCTCTAAAAATATTGAAGAAAAAATACAAGGCAAATATATTTTGTAAAGGACCCTAAAGGCAAGATAACTTACCATTTTAAGCAACATACGTTCAGAAATAGCGAAGAAACCAACGATTTTGTAACTTTACGTAATGGCGTCTTTCAAAACAGAAACATAGGAGCAACCTCGTCCCCAGTGTCCTCTCTTTCTCTATTGCAGGACACTGGGAAGAAGTCGAAATCTCGGAGAAAAAAAACGGAGAAACGCTAGCATTTTAAGACTTTTCGTAATGGCGTCTTTCAAAACTATTAAAAAATTTTAGTAACTAATTATTTTATTAAAAAATAATTACAAGTACGCATGCGTGCCATCCAATAATATAGATGTTTGAAAAACATACAATTTCTTTTTTGAATAAGAACACACTTAATAAGAACAGTGAGGCTCAAATCGCCCGAAAAATAAGAACAAATTAATTAAGAACAATTTGAGGCTGAAATGAAAATTTAAAAAAAATTGAAAAAAATTGCAAAATGAGCTTAAAAAGAAAAATAGCAAAATAGCAAAACAAGCGTGGCAAGCAGTCATCACATATTAAAAGCTCGGACGAAATTATGTTGAGGTACAGTTAATATTGTTCTTTTAAAAAAGTAAACAGGAGCAACTTCGCACTGTAACTTGATACAGTACATGTAATACCATTAAATTGACATGTCTTACACGTACTCACGTTCTTGAAATATAAACTGGGCATACATAAACACCGGAACGGAAGGCCGATTTGTAATATATTGCAGTTAAGAACAAAATAAGAACATTTTGAGCCTCAAATTGTTGAAAAAATAACAACATTGTGCCTGGGCAAAATTTTACTGGTTCTTTATAAAAAAAAAGTGTAGTATTGCTTAAATTTCCATTTTCTAACACAATAGCATAAAAGTATAGCATAGAGTCTTAATGACACTGAGAAAAGAGAAATATTTTTCAAAGAACTGCAAATGGATAAATTTGCTTGACACTAGAACCTTTTGGGCTTTTTTATAGCATGACGCGAGGATTTTGGGATTCATGTATCTTCATGAGATTCATGTATCTTTATCAATTATTATTGTACCCTGCTTTCATGATGTTACAGTGACAATAAATTAAAATAAGTCGTAACTCAGTCAATAATTACAAGGTTTGCAGGGTCTAAGACTATGAACAACAAAGAAAGACGAAAATAAATTATTAAATTACATGCATTGTTGGAAATGACGTTGGAGCAGATTCTATTGGATTAAAAACTATTTTCAGAATCCCTAAAGTTATTTGTGTTTTTAAAACTCATGCAACTTATCTTAAGGGGCGAACCATTAGATTTGGTGGGAGGGGGAGGGGGTGGTCACAAGCACTGAGCATGTATTTTTTTTCGGGTGAATTTGCTGTGCATGATTTTTTTTTTTGATATATGGCGCTTGCAGGATTTTTTTTTTTTCACATATTTTTAATATGCAAATTTGCCCCATTGCCTTGCAAGATTTTTTTTTTGGCAGTTAAGACCTTGCATGAATTTTTTTTTTGACATTATCCTTGTGCATGCATTTTTTTTTGGCAGTGACCACCCCCCCCCCTCCCACCAAGTCTAATGGTTTGTCCCTAAACGTAATCATTTGTTCGAGGTCATTAAGGCTTTGAGTTTGACAATCGAATTAGGAGTTCTAGCAGGAATTGTTTTTAGTTTATAGTTTCAAACTGATACTATTGAGAACTAACATTTGATTCTTTCCTATGGATGTACAGTACTATAAAAACCGCATTGTTCTAAAAATGATTGACATTGTTTTAACAAAACTGAGAGCTAAATAATTGAGTTGTTTTGATAATCACCGATAGGAAAGTCAGTGCAAAGAAATCGGAGCAGACATAACTAGAATCTCGATGATATTTTTTAAAAGAGCAAAACAGTTACTGTATGTCAGCAGGACGCCCAAATTGCATGCAATTCTAAGCTGTACGTCAGCTTTGAGTATTCCTTTTGGCAATAATCAATGTTTTCAAACTGGAGTTGATTAAACCACTTAAATCACTATTCCGACGTACATTTTTTAACTCTGCGACTTTATATCCAACAACAATTTTCAGCACGAATTGTTACACAGATTAACAACGCTGTAGAACATCTACTTGAAGTAACGACAATTATGAATAGATAGAAACGACAAAAAATGCGTACTCACCAGCGCAAGATTGTTGTAAAGTATAGTGATAAGTTTGGCAATCTGCCTTCTACACCAAACAGACTTCTTTCCACCTTTGACCATTCCTGGAACTTCACTTGTGAGACCGTTGCTTTCCTCTAACACCATAAAAAGCCGCGATAAGTTTACATTAATTAAATATTTTAAATATATATACTTTAGTCAGTATACAGTAAGTTGTCTTGAAATGGAGAGTATTACTTGTGAACGGCTAAAACCTGTATGTAAATAAAATCTAACAAAAAAGCCCGAGTTATCAATTTTATAATATTCTTCAAAGGGAAAAAAGTCAAAAATGAATTTTTTGTCAACTTACTGTGGATAAAATGTCTCTAACTTCAAGTGAAGTTCTAGTTCTTTTTTTCTTTCTTTTCTGCTTTGAAGCCGAAAAGCCAAACCGAAAACATCAATTAACAAAATCCTTAGTATGTTTAACAAATGCCGAATTCATATCATTGTGGTTACAAGGTTAATCACTGTAAAGAAAAGTTTCCGGTGAAATAAAGAGAGTGTTTTTTAACTAAATGTTATTTGTTAAGCCAAGTAGAAAGCAGTGATTATTTCAGTTATTAGGGTGCAGCTTTACCCCCCAGGTGTAAAGTTACCAAAATAGCTATTTAATTATATTTAACGCTAAATCTGCTTTTAAAAGTACAACAAAAATATAGGATCAAGCGGAACTTCAATGTTTACATATTGAAGAAGCGAAGCAAGAGTATGATAAACTCATATATTGCTGGTGAAATCATATTTAACAATGCCCTTCATTTTAGCTGCTTTAAATTTTGCCAATAAAAAACCATGAAAGCACCAAGAATGTTTAAACTCACGAGTTTGTCTATTTTAGAAAGACACAGTACAAAGTATTACTGGTCTACAGTGCCAGCTCTTAAATTTGACGGGTTCTACTTTTCTGTTAAGGACGTACAGTTTTATAGCCATGATTTGGAGTAAACTTATAAATATTCTTGCTTGTTAGACTCTCTGATAGAGGCTGAAAACAAGACACGATATATTCAGTGAAACCGCAAGGGTCTGAAAAACATCATTACTTCACTAGTAAGGCAAACACTTGTACACTAAATGACTAATGCTAATATAAAAAGTGAGCGAGTACAATTGTCATATTCTTGCTTGCTTGAATTAAACACAATCAAGTTTTTGAGATAATAAAGTTCCGTAAAACGTAATTGTAAGACTGTTTTAATTACAAAAAATTAGTTTGTAAAAAGTGATGAGCTTATACCTTGACGTTAATGAGCGCTAGTTGAGCTTATGCAAGGCTTTACCAGATAACGTTTTACATCCGAGTTCGTTAGACTTGGAGCGCTTTACCGGCATTGCAGAAGCCACCAAAATTCGAATCCGGTTTAGACTGAAATTAGTTTTTTTGAATTTTGGCATCTTTCGCAATTCCAGTGCCTTTATATAAAACAGGATGGTCCGGTACTAAACGCCTTCCGTTACTGCTTCTGTTTAATCTTTGTCGAACCTTTTAATAAAAGTTTTTTTCCTTTTGAGCTTCGAATCAAAAGTTTATTTACAGATATTGAATAATTATTCATCTTTACTAAAAAGACATATTTTAGATTGATTCAGATTGGTTTTAATTAGGTGTAAATAATACCGCCTGATTTATACGGTGTGAAACTCTACATTTGATTAATTTAAGTCAAGAAAAACCATAAATGAGTAGATAAATACAAAATAACAATAAAGAACATATTGGGATTGAGTCAAGACTAAATCAATGTCGTACTGATAGAATGCTGCGTCGGTATCTCAACAAAAACAATTTTATAAATGGATAACTTTAGTGAGAACAATGTTCGAACTGACGTCACGGAGTGAATCACTGAATGCCGGCAAACAGTTTGTCACTCCTATGTCAATGAAGGACCACAGTCCGAAACGTCAGTTTAAAAATTCTTCTCACTACGATGTAGAATTCATCTGTTTCTAAAACAGGCCATATAAACAATAAGACTTTTAAACTTCTTTTTTATGCTCTTGAGTTAGGATTTTATATTAGTATTGTAGCTTTGACAGTGAATTAATTTAACTTAGTCTAAGCAATGAACTCATCAGCGCTTCTCATCGCAAGATATAAAGAAACAATTTCATAGGATGACGTAGTATTGTCAGTTATACTCTCTAAAACATTTGTTTTACCTATTTCAGTTTCATGTTAAAAACGTTTGACAGACCACTCAATGATTAGTTGTTGGGAAGACACTTTAAAGGCTCGAATGACTTCCAGCTTACAAATCTGCTACGATTTTATTACTACATAACTAAGTTGACAAAATCTGATCCTAAACTGCATTGTTTTGTTGGGTGGGCGCGCCCGTGTATCTCTATCATCTGACAATCGCTGAATACACCGGAAATCGGAAGTGGTTCGCCTATTAAAGGCATTTTTAGGAACAACTGTTATGTTTTAAGAACAGTAAGATTTACATTAGCCGAGAATTAAAAATTACAATTCAAGAACAAGCTCAGGGGTAGGTGAACTGACAATGTAAAACCGTTGAAATTTTACTAAGCTGTTCTTCTGATTTATATATTTTAGCAATGTCCACAGAAAAAACACAGAAGCACCGCGTTACCTATTTAATATTATATCTTCAAGGGTTCATTAACGTCTTTTACGTCTCTTTACTTTTTTACTCAAAAAAGTAAAGAGACGTAAAAGACGTTAATGA
>JAOBRB020418595.1:0-10066 GCA_027575285.2 Zoanthus pulchellus | reverse complement strand
TAGATTTTTTGATGAAATTTTCATTCCCAGCAAACAAAACAGTTTTCACAACAAAATTCAGACCTAGTACTGAAATATAGTGAATTTTTTACCTTGTTTTCAGTTTACGGATAGAGCTACAGCCGTTTCATTGTGCTAATCTTGCCCCAATGTTTCTCGCCATTTGCACGACCCAGATGCATTCTGGGATACCTCAAAAATTTTGACAAGGACAGACAGCATTTCCTGCCCTAATCATTTTTTTACTAAGTCTAGAGCCTCCACGGAGTTCTGCCAAAATTTTATTCTTATAGTGTTCTTCGGTCGTCAAAACTTCCAAAAAATGCATTGGTAGCTCAGTGAATTTGCCTCTCTTTGAACTTCAAAGCCAACTTCTTTTGGCACCTGTGAAAACCCACCGAGTGGAAATATACCATAAAAATCGCTAAAAAGTGTGACACCTCGCTGATTTCTTTCAGCAAGTAAGCTCAAATGTTACCTTCAAGATTTATGATGCCATCCAGTTGTTAAGAGAGGCAAAAAAGGCTCCAATATTAGCAAAAATCCCCTTTAACGGCTGCTACAGCAGCGACAAGACACTTCAATGACACCATCACCTCAACTGAAAACACGATCCCTGGGCACTACACAATGTGGGATGTTTCCATGGCAATGCCTTATATGGATTCAAGAAAGCCAATTGATTGTTTTGATACAAAAAAATTGTTCAAATGACAAAACCTCCCAGTAGTCAGAGGGTTAAAGGATTTGGATATTGCAAATACTTTTGTAAGTTTACATATCATAAATGTATGATAGTGCTAAATAAAATTTAAATTACAGAAAAAGGATAAATTTTTAGCTAGTTGTCTAAAAAAAATTTCAATTTCTATGAAAGTTTTGGGTGTGATGAAAATTTCATAACTTTGTACAAACAAATTTAGCATTGTTTTTCATTCTGTGTGTAATTTGGATGTTGTTAGCTAAAGTATGGATTTTAAGATGATATATAGACCCTTTTCACTCTTAGCATGACACAGCGAATTATGTTTAATTTTTTGGGAAAAAGAATTTTCAAATTTGTTACCTCTAAATAAGTAAAACTGTTTATTTTTAATGTAATTGCTGTCATGAAAAAGAATTTTTATCTTTTGTGGGTGTGATAAAAAAATTGGGTAATTCCAACTTTTCTCCCACAATGAAATACATCATTGTGTTTTACATTATATTTAGCTGAAGTAAAGCTCAGAGTCAAGTGAGCAATGATGCAATTACAATTTTGGGCAATAAATGATATAAAGTTAAAATTTATGAGTTTATTGTGCCATTTTAAAAAATATGATGACGTCTATGTAGTATTGTATGCCTCAGTTAGGTATTTAGTTATTAATAATTATTAATGCTATCTTTACGAAAAAATTAAAGATAGGGTAAAGGTGCATAAAGATAATATTTAAGCTGCATTTAGGGAGTCATTACGGTTCCCTAAAGATAATTATTTTTTGTGCATCTTATAGAAACCATTAACACATGAACATGTTTTTTTGAATTACATGCAGTACAGCAGTTAAATATTCCATTCACTATGGAAACTTAGGTTTGTCAAATGTTACCTTTTCTAGATGCCACATAACTTAGAACAATGAGTCCAATTTGCCGACAATACGGGGCAATATAAGAACAAGCACAGGCTAAGGCCAAGCTAAAAGTATCAGAAACGTTTTTGTTAAAAGTTTACTTAGCCTTGTAATTTATGTTTGCAATGTGCACAGTAAAAACATAAAAGCAACATTTCGCAGTAATTAGTGTTACTTCTATTGCCAAAAATGATACATTAATCATGAACAGTATACCTAAAAACTAAAATTTTGTCTCACGGATCGATTATCAACACTGTTTTCAATGCCTTAAGTTTTTTTTTGCTATATATTAATTTCATTGTTTCAAATGGCACACAGGAATAGGAATAAAGTAAGGCTCAAAGCAGTAAAACAACTTTGTTCTTAAGAGAACAATGACTTAGACGTATCTGGGAGTTTTTCAGTGAGAGAGCAAGTCCTTTGAAGTAATCTGAACGGAGCTCTAATATTCTAGCAAAAATACCTTATTTCTTTGTATCAAAAAATATTTTTGAGGGGCGTCTGCCCCCTGCCCACCACCCCCATCCCCCATAGCTACAGCTCTGAATGATCCATGAAAGCATTTACTTGTTCTTTAAAAAAGTAGCATGATGTAATTGGTTAACAGTAAAGATACACTTTGTCACAATCTTTTAAAAAACAACCCATTTACTTCCACCCATTTATAATTTTGAATTTTTTAAATTTCACACTGATGAGTGATGGGCTTTTTCTGGATTGCCTTAACCATTTAATACTATCTAGCAAGGGAGGGGTTGATTTAACTTCCAAGATGGCTTTTGGTCGTAATTATAACTTCTGTTCGGTTCAGATAAATTTAATGAAATCTCGTGACTTTTCTTAACAATTAAATTAGATATTTTTTGATATACGTTTTAGTATTTGTCGTTGTATACTGTTACCATTGTATCTAAGAAATGAAGGGCCATTTTTGCAGTTTTAGATATTGATTTCGAAAATCGTTTTCATTGTCTCGATTTAGTTATATTAATAAAAAGAAGCGAAAGAGACAAATTATTGGATTTCTAATGGACTAGCTAATATCGTGTACTGGGCTTGGAACATTTATCAATTGACCCAAGTTTCACATGTTCTGGATGAATGGGCGTTTATCACACGGCGCCCTGTTGAGGCCCAAGGGACTTAAAACTTGTTTTGCGTCTCCAAGACTCATTCTACACATTTCAACTCGAAGCTCGGCGCACTAAATCTATTGTCTAAAGCCAATATGGCCGCCATGCGATAAAAACCCATATTGGTGGGGAGATTGAAAAGAACTTTAGCACTTAATCCAGATCATAACACATGATGACTGCTAATCACGTGATACATGATGCAAACACGTAACACATGACTGGTAACCTCGTCACAAACGTGTATTTGTGTTTTGTTTTTGTGGGAGTTTTTTTGTGAAGGCGACAGGGCGCCATTAAATGCTCTGGATTTTTTTCAGAAGACGGTCATACTTGTTCAGTATTTTGACCATTTGCGATTGCCCGAGCTTATAAAAAGCGTAATTGGCTTAAACCTCGTCCATGACGAAAAGCTGGCCATTGGCACTGTATATTAGGGTTATTTTTATCCCTAACAACAATTCTGTCATTTCATGGCAGGAACGTCCGAACAATGTTTTTAATTTTTGCTTTGTTTTTAATTTTAGCTTAACGTTTGTTTTTATAAACACATAATTTTTAAAAAACATCAAACAATGCACTAACTGACTAAGCCAGCTGCATCTTCTGTCTTAATGTTTAATCTCTGTACTGTGTATAAACTTGGGGGCAAGTTTTCACTGAAGTCAAGTTCCGTTTTTCTACCTATGAAATGTAGTTTTGTTCTATACTATACAGTTTTATATTAGTACTACGTGTAAACTTCTCATGAAATTTGAGCCAATGAAATGACAGATAAAACTCCTCACAATCTTAATTTTTCCAATCATAAAAGCTTGTTCATATTTCTTTTGAAACCTACAAACTATGCTTTAACAAATATATTTTAACAATGCAAGTTTCAGTACCATTTACAATTCACTTTTATTAGATGTTTTACCACGTTGGATCTAAAAATCTATTTTAACCGAATCTTCTTTTTCACTACATTCTACAAGTTTGGCTTTGTGAGATCATCGTCTACGTTGATTTTTCTGTTGGTAGAAAAACAAGATAAATACTGAATTAACAATATGTAGTTTTCTTTCTCTAACTCTAAAAATTATGCTTCGTTATTTACATAATAAATATTTCTTGACTTCACTCGTTATTACCACAAATAGCGAGATCAATTTAAAATGATATTCCATTGTTGCACAAAATGTTATCAAATAAAAAAGTATTTGCAGTTTCACTGCTTTCCCCTCTTTCTACTTTTTATTTTGTAACTTCCCGTCATTTCCGCCTCTACGGGTTTTTTTTCTCACTTCCGGTAATTTTAGTTTTTTACCAGCTTTTCCACTATTTCCGCTTTTTCTAATTTCCCAATTTCCTATTTTTCATTTTTTACCGCGATCAATAGCTAGTTGCAAAGGGGTGTTAGACGGCCCAATGGACTGCAGTTTGATAAATATTTTTGTTCTTCGGCCATTTTAGATTTAAAAGAAAAGAAAGCAAACGGCGGTTACAAACACATTTTACAACTTTTGTTGTAAAACATATTATAAAATTTGGCGTTTCCTATGCGGCAACATACATCTTCAGAAGTGACGGAATTAGTAACTAGCTTAGAAAACGATAAACAAAAAAGTTACAAGGAAATAACTTCAAACTGTGATAATATTTAAAGTAGAAAGAGGTCACTGAAAGAACTGAAACTACAAGGAGGTATGATTAACTAACAATTGCGCCTAAAAGTGAAACGAATCTTATTAACCTTATAATTATTTTATCTAGCCCGGGCTTTTTTTAACCCTCTCAACCGGGGTTGGGGGGTACGAAGTTAAGGTACAAAGTTAAAACTTGGCAGAAACGTTACTGACATACTATGACCCAACACTTAATGATGTTTTTGCAATTCATCGCGACGTCATCAAAGGAGTATTTTTTGCTTTTTTATTAAGAGTTCATATTGCACATATTTTTTGAAGAAAGAGCTTATTTATTATATTAATGCTTCTAATCAACAAGTTATGGTCCAACAGTCTTATTTTCAAATATTAATTTTCTGACGTCACTGATCGTTCTTTTAACTTTCACTCTATCTTATGCCATCCTAACTTTACAGATTACCAAAAATTCTGATCTATTTTACGTGCAACACTTTCAAAAGTGTAAGCTAACGATTAAATGTGTTATTTAGACCTATTTTGACATAAAGTTTTCATAAAGAATTTTGATGTAATCAAAATGACGTCACAACAAATACCAAAACGCGCTTTTCTTTTTATGCTTTGACAAAATTTGTTAAAAGTTTAATTTGTCCAAAATATGTTCAAACTATAATGCCTTAACACGAATTCATGAGTTTGTAAAATTATAAAAAATGGAAAAAATGTCTTTCAAAAACGTGATTACCATGGCAACAGATTAGCCAGTTTGCCCACAAAATATATTTCAAAATGTAGGCGATAAAATTTTTCCATAATTTCTTAATCTTTGTATAAAGCAAACCTTTAAAGTCGCAAAGAAACTCTTAGTTTTCTTTATACGAGATCATTCATAAATACTTTGTCCTTTTATAACCCTTCAAGGGGAAAGGCAGACGTAATGAATTACCTACAAAATTTTAAAAAGAATAAGAAATTCGAACAAAAAAGAAAAAGAATTATGAATTATTGTGTCGAATTATTCAGCTTTCATTCTCGATAAACATCTTGTCCAATTTCAATAGTCATTAACAATCAACCCCATATTCAGACCCTCCTGATATCAATTTACGTTGTAAATGTAATTATGATAATTATTAGCTTCTAATTCCAAACAGCATTCAAGTTTTGCATTAGTTCCCCTTCCTTCCCTGGCTAGCTAGATTGGGTTAATTGTCTCATTTAGACAATCTTTAATTTATTATACGATATTTCACAATTTTCTCCTTGTATTTAAAAACTGTCTGAAAGCTGTTCTACTGAAATCAACTTTAAACTAGTAGTATGCAATATCAAAACACGTCCTTTTTATAAAAACAATTTTATAAGAACGAGGCCCAAATCGGTCAAAACTTAAGTTCAATTTAAAAATAATCTCATGTTGAGGTGCCAAATATTTGTAAAATGTTCTACGTAGAGATTTTACTAAAACTCATAGATTTTAAAACATAGCAACACAATATGAAGTACAACAAGGCTCACGAAAGTTGTCTTGATATCGAGAAACCCGGATAATCGAGGTTCGACATTATACTTATATCAATCCGCAGTTATGTTGCGTTTTTTTGTATCAAAACGGCGTCAATTGCGTACATTTTATTTTGAGTTGTTTCTATGAACATATGGTATATGGAAAGTTAAATAATTGGTTAAAAGTTGTCTAAATTTGATTTCGTGATATTGTGCAAATATTAAGGCTCATTCCAATATATATCCCTTTTTAACCGAGTGCGAGGTCCGTACCGTAAGTTGCGGACCCAACGTTTTTTCCATTCTCATCACAGGTAACCCAAGCTCGTAATGCGTATACAATGATAGATCTTTTACTTCGATGTATATACATGAAATACAATTTAAAAAAACGTTCTTGTTGCACTTACTTGCTTTCTTTTGGGATTATTTGAGGCCATTTGTATTCGAGAAGTTCTTCCAGTTGAAGGAAAGAGCGTTTCTTCTCTCTCTCCCTCTTCCTCAACTACTATTATGATTCAAAACTATAACTTTCGAATAGAAATGGCCCCAAATATTCCCAGAAGAAAGCAAGTAAGTGCCACAAGAATGTTTTATTTTAAATTTTATTTCATGTATATACATGGAAGTAAAAGATTTATCATTGTATACGCATTATAAGCTTGGGCTACCTGTGTTCTCATGAGGAAAAAAAACTTTGGTGCGTAACTTACGGTACGGATCGAGCAAACGAGATTAATAACATATTTATTATATGGCTTTTTGAAGAAAAACGTCGTGGGACGAACTAACGGTTGACACTCAGCGAAGACATTTTATTGGGTAGTAGACAATGATAATGTTTGGCAATGTTTTTCTCTGCTGAGACCGACGCATAACCTAGTTCATCTCTTCATTCAAAACTTGTTAAAATCGAGAAAACAGGCAAACTTTTACTGCAAAAATTGTTTAGAAGATAATGGCTGTTGGTTTCTTCCCGGCACAGTTCATTCATCGCCTTGGGCTTGGGCGCTTTGAATCAGCGGAATCATTCAGATATGCCGCTAAGCGATAGAAAGATAGCAAGTTGTTTTGACATGAATCACACGTACAAATAATCATCCACATTTATCAATTCTCTAGAAGACCATTGAAGATTTTGAGCCATAAAAACTTTATGAATAAACGTATTCATACCACTGAACATTTATACTGGAAGTTCGCCATTGAACACAATCACTGAGCGGCTTTCTGGCTCATCCATGGCTGCTTAATTGACAGTGTGTCTTGATGTGAAGCTGAAATTGACTAGCAAGCAGTGAAAATGTTAATGTTTTTCCTCAAATCAGTTTGGATTATTAGCACAAGTTTTTTTCTTTGATAAATCTTTGGTCTTTTTCTGAAAACGGATTCAACGTGTTAGATTCGTCTTGCTTCGTCGCCATCTTGTTAACTGCATGATGTTATGAAGAAGCGGCAAACAAATTTCTTAAGTTCCTGTCTAGGTAGGTAAACATTAAAATTACCGCATATTCTCTTGTTTGAATAACCGTAAGATACGGACCCCGAACTGACCAATCAGAGCGCTCGAAATTCGTAGGCCATATAATAAAGTGTATTAATTTTTATGTTTATTGATCATAACTTTTTGCTCACATCTGGTAATTTTCGCTTTTTACCACTTTTTCCGCTATCAGTTCCGTCTTTTCCTCTCTTTCCCTTATTTCTGTTCCTCTTTTTATCGCGACCCTGAGTTTTGTAACGAGATTCTTTGCGAAAAGTAGAACAGGGTCTTATTTTCGGTAATGATGTCTGCAACTTATCTCGCAACGATTAGCTGCAATGGTTCGCGCCGCTCGTTTTGCAATGGTCTTCCGAGACAAGTTGCCCAAAAAATTTCCCTCGCGAAACATTAGCTTTAAAAGCCAGTGTTATTTAATTAAACACAGTGACTGTCTTTATAATGAAAGGAAGAACTATTTTCCAACAACTTACAGTTTTCAGTAGCGGTCAAGCCAAACCAAGGAATGGGAATGCCCGTTAAGATTGGAAGCATCGTCTTTGATCGTTTTCTGTTAAACAAAAATACACTATCATAATTAAGTTCAATCTCAATGAAAGATTTTATTTTTATGCGCCATGCATGTCTATTATATGATCTATGGTAACTTACTTCATTTTACTTCAGTTGGTAAATGATCAAGAAGTTATTGATATTTGTAGTAGTTTTCTTTCTTGTGCTGCCCCGGTTATGATAAAATATCAAAGGAAGCAATTAAAGAAAGCATCAGTTATATTATTGTTCCCCTAGGGAAAATCTTCGATCTGTCAATTAGTACCGGGATAGTGCCTGACGAGATGATAATTACCCATATTATTCCTCTCTACAAATCTAGCACACATAATTTATTTACTTATTACAAACCAGTATCAATTCTACCTTCATTTTTTAAAATTTTAGAAAAATTTATGTACAAACGTTTGATAACATTCCTCGATAAGCACCAGATATTATTGGAGAATCATTATGGGTTTCGTGAGAACCACTCACTTTGAACCTCTTATGCTTTGACTCAACTCTACGTTAAAATATCCTGTGCAGTAGATAATAAAAAAATTGCTGTAGATGTTTTTATAGATCTGTCTAAAGCATTTGACACTGCAGATCACAATATTTAGCTGGAAAAATTAGAGTACTACGGAATTAGGGTTCTTGCACTTAATTGGTTTCGCAATTACCTTAGTAATAGGAAATAATAAGTGGAAATTAAAAGTTGTTATTCCGCTCATCAACAGATTAGATGTAGTGTACCCCAGGGATCAATTTTGGGGCCACTTTCGTTTCAGATATTCATTAGTGACTTTCGCAATGTGTCAAATGTTTTGGAGTTTATACTATTTGCTGATGATACAAATATATTTTATTCTTATAAAGATATCAATACTCTTTCTACAACTTTTTACCAAGAAATAACAAAATGCCAAATTTTGAGCAAGTAAAAGAGACTGTTTTCTTGGGTGTAGTTATTGATGACAATTTGACAAGGAAACCCAGGGGGGATCGCAGCAGGGCCTGGACCAAAGTCACTATGATCACTGCTCAGCTGATGAGCTATCAATCAACTCATTAAAAGTTCAAGAATCCAATTTTCATATAACAGTCATTGTCAATTAGAAGTTTACAAAAAATCAAGAACTATTTCCTATCATAAAATTAATCTTCATCAGTTCTGTAAAACCTCTGAGAACTGTCATTTTGCAAACGGTACGCTTGAGATCTTTTTTCATGGTTGAAAGCATCTTGATTTTAATTTCTGGGAAGTTGATAGTTCGCTTTTAAATTTGCATAATAAACTGAATTTAACAAAGTCTGTATTTATCTTGTCCGATTCTGTTTTTTCAATGGAAATTTTACTTTATGAGCGAGTTTAACTATAAAAAGTATTTTTTACGTAAATTTGCGTTTGGAAAAAAGTAAAATATTAAGCTTTTGCTTGAAAATATGACGCACATAAACTAATAAAGATATTGCAAAATTTTATAGACTGAGTTGATCTAGCCACTTACAAGTCGTATGAAAGATTATAGATATTAGCAGGAAGAATAAAGTTAAGGGCTATTCAAATTTGACATCGTAAGAAAGCGGCGATATATAGGAGTTTAAAGTGCTACTGTGATGAAAATCGACCTTCCTTTTTTCCCTATAGCACGTTATGGAACATTTGGCAGCTCTCCGACAACAAACACATGTGGCACAAATAGCTCACCGTAAACTTGTTTTTCCCGTAAGGCAAAGTAAAATATAACAATCTTCCCAGTCTTTGTACAATACTTGAAGATTCAGTCCTGCGACTATTACTGTACTGGAAATAAAGATTTGATTTATTTTAACGTTCCACGATAACTAAAAGAATTAACTGCTCCCTCAATGTCCAAAGCTTTTTTGGATTGAATTCATCAACATAATAGATTCCTAATAGGATAACTAGGACTAAACAGCATCGCTGTTTAGACAATATGACCATTTCTAAAAGGAAATTCTCGTCCGTTTTCGTCATATTATATTCAATACGGCAATCGTTAGCTCAGTGGAAAGCGAAAATTGAGATTATTACGCATTCGCGGCACGAAACGTATTTGATTGACAGTTTTTCAACTCGGGTTATATCATCATGACGAAAAAAGCGGCAAGATCAGA
>JAOBRB020418503.1:0-10066 GCA_027575285.2 Zoanthus pulchellus | reverse complement strand
TTATTTTTATCCTTGTAAATAGTCATGCAATTCAGCCTTAGAAGGCTGCAATATGATATTTTCAATAAAGCTATCTATATAGTATTTTAACCAAAACGTCCGTTAGTCAGAGACAACAAAAAAAATCATGCCTGACTACAATAATTATGGTATTTTGAAACAAAAATAATGAATGAAAAAATGATGTACTATGGGAAAATTAACTTGTTACTAAACAAGTATGAAGGACTTTCATTCACTATTTCTGCTAAAAAATATCCATTCTTGGCTTATGGATCTGAAGTTGCCATGTACCATATAACATTTCATACACGGTCTTACTATAGTACTCTGTAAATTACTTTGGTCATGTGCTTTTCAACAAGATTATTTTTTGTGAACTTCCAGTTTTTAAATTAGCTTGTCATTTGGAAGAAAAGATGTGTTCATTTCAAGAAAGATAAGCGCGAGAAAGAGAGATTCGCAAAAATGAAAAAAGGATGAAAGTTGAACAGCCCACGTATTAAGCAGGCATGATTGGTACAGTTGCCAAGATGTCTGCTTTCTGACCACAGGATCTGACTTCCTCATGTCTTTGGCTCTGTATTGCTTTTGCTTATCCTTGTTTGGCCGTTTTGACTGTGATATAATGATAACGCATTTTCTTCTTTAATAAGTTTCCAGGTTTTGTCTGATCACGCCGCACGTTTTTCTTTTCTGGTTAAAGAATCCCAAGGTGCCTTGTCCCAATTTCCATAGAAGTGTTCTTGATCCCCAACCATGCATAGTCTGTTAACATCTACCCCAGCTACTTCTTAATGCATTTATCTATTTTCTGTGACTGCGAAAACTTTGAAACCTATTTCATTGTTTGACGCTAAATTCTGTTCTGACGTCTGGGTGTTTTAACTTTTCCATTTTCAGTTTTTTCCGTCGAGAATTTTTTACTCGATGGATTAGTGTATTGTCTAGGGGAAGACAAAGACTCTTCCAGTTACCACTACAGAAAC
The DNA here is from genome assembly GCA_027575285.2 of Zoanthus pulchellus. NCBI lineage: Eukaryota > Metazoa > Cnidaria > Anthozoa > Zoantharia > Zoanthidae > Zoanthus > Zoanthus pulchellus. The sequence continues at coordinate 9,077 of JAOBRB020418503.1, read as the reverse complement.
TGGAAGTAAGCGCCGGTTATATGGAACAATTAGCTAATAAAGGATTTAGCACAACTGTAAAGTACCAATGTACAGTAAATAACCATATAAGACAATAAATATCTTACCTTTAAGATCATACATAAGTTCAAACATACTAGGATAGCCAACAGTCAGCTCATCGCAGTCCTTAAAATATAAAACACGTGTAGACTTTTAGGCTGATACTACTTCAATTAATATTTAATATAAGCACCACGTTGGTTATTTATCATCTCATACCCAACCCCCACTCGTGAAATAATTGTTAAAAACTTTATTAACTTTTTTTAGCTACCTTTTAATTCTGAGCTAACGCGTACGCTTATCATATTTGTAGACTACGGAATATTGTCTCATATACCATAATGGCTGAGCCAGTAAAAAGTCTTGAATTGCATTATCCAATGATCCAGTTCTTAATAATAACCTCTATTTGGTTATATATTAATTATAAGCAATTAAACATACAATTCAATGTCTTGACCGAAACACATAATAAATTAGTGGGAAGGTGAAATATAACATCAAAAGCTATCAATCTTCCGAAAACAGACAACTGTAAATAGCAGTGAAATACAGAACACTAAAGCACCAAACTAATATATTCGCTGCCTGCGTGAAGATAGTTCCTTAAGTCAGTAAATGCTAATTAAGATAGCCTGCGAATCTGCAGAAATTTGTACTCAATTTTTATTTGCTTTTCTAGCCCTGTGATTATAAAAAGCAGCGTGATTAGCGAATGTAAACATTAAGTTCGAAAAATAGCGAAAGAAACAAATAATATTTAAGAGCATGCAACTGATCAAGAACACGAAATCCTGCATTTATTCGCAGACAGACGTTATTAACAGAAGTGTGTATGCGGTAATTGGTCAAAACACACAATGAGGACATATGAACGTATTAATACTCAGTGAGGACACATAGAGGGTGGATTTAACAAATATAGATAAGACACAAATGGCATTTCAGTACAAAATGGAAATATTGTAAAAACCAAGAGAAAACGAGTCTTTTTTACAATTCTCAAATGCTGTTTTACCATAATCTTGCTAATACACAGATCAGGTTTCTTTATTCACTTGTTCAACACGCCAGGAATAGTGAAAAACAATAATACACGATTTTTTTAATGTTTTATACTATGATTAAACATGGCATGGCGCTGAATCTAATTTTAACATTTGGCGGCCATTTATACAATTTGGTCTTATACCACAACAAGAACAAATTCCGTAAGATATATAATAGGCCCCACATAATATAGTTATAAATATTAACGTTAAAGTCCCTATATCACTTAATTTTATCATTTAGATTAAAAAGCATACTTAGGTTCGGATTTTTGTTCGGCTATTCAAATTCTGAGTTTAGAGACAACAATAGTTTTCATTTTAAGATTACAAAACATAGAGATACAGGAACTTTAAGTATTAATATTAAACAAATACAACAAACAAATAAGTAACATGAAACCGGCATAAGGCGCATGCACAACTCGGGACTTACAATTGTAGTGAGATTGAAGCCTGACCTAGTAAGCAGATTGCCAATATCTCTCATCTCTGTAAAAGGTGAAATATGAGGTGCAAATCCCTAAACAAAAAGGAATGTGAACTATTGGTCAGATGTAGTAGTTTGAATGCAGGTTACCAAGGTTCAAATTCAACAATGCCGACTCATGTATCACAAAAACATTGTAACAACAAACTTAAGGAGTAGAAATATTGAAACACAAGGTCATTATTACATAATCTGCATAATCCATATTGACGTAATTCAATTAAAATGAAAAAATATTGTTCACCAAGATCTAGATGCCGAGATTTGAATACTTGTGTGACCTTCTTTTCCGCAAAGCTAGCTCAGCTTTGGAACCTTCTGGGGTAGGTAAATGAGTAGTAGCGTCTACTTGGAGCTACCCTACAATGAATTAGTGTCCCGTCCAGGGGAAGTCAAAGACTCCCATCCCTTTGGATCGTAAAAAATTTAATAAGACGTGAAAAAATCATTGTGAAAAATACCATTCGACTGCAAAATAATTTTAAAAAACTGTATGAACAGAAACGTATTTCACTCCAAACAAGGTTCTGTGGAAAAATGTTATGAGCTTCCGTTCTTCCAACATAAGCCAATTCTAAACAAATTCCAGTCGCTATCCAAGTAAAAAAGCCGCAGCTTTCTTAAAGGGGAACTCTAGGGAAAATCAACTTGGATTCAAATAAAAACTATTACCTTCAATTAGCTATCCTGAAAATATTTTGGCTCAATTATAAACAACGGAGGATATATAACTGGTTAAAGATGCAAATTGTATATACGTAGAAATGTCAGTCACTTAAATTTACCTTGGTACTGGCTGACTGTCAAAAGACGACATTGCCATTGATGATTTTCTCGCAAGGGTTTGTACGAAGTGAAATCAAGCACTGGCTTTTGATTATTTTACAGAAGTTTTAAACTGCGATACACAAAAACGTTTTCAGCAAGTGAACTCGAGTGTTTTCTTTTAAACGAACTACTAATAAACTCACATAGTAAATTTAGGAAGCAATGATTACTAAGTGTTTTATGAAATCGGAAATTTTCTTTGTCACGAAAAAAAATTAAAGAGTGTAATCAATATATTAATTTACAATCAGAAATAATGAATTTAGAATATCCATTCATTTATTATGCTTAGCTGTTGTTGGAATAATATATCTTACTGTCCCAAAGGCATCACTTACATATCTTTAGTTGCATCACTGATAACAAGAACTTTTATTTGCCCCATTTCTTCAAGCATTATACAGTATTTTTAATTACAAGGGAGAAATAACTTAAACGCTAAAAATAACAGGGAGCCAAAATAATACTGAAGGCGTACTTCACAAATGTATGAAGCAATAACATTAGTTTTGAGAGTCAGACAAACAGTTAAAAAAATTGAACGAAAATATCCAAAGCTAGAATTGTTAAGCACGTTACACTTTATCATCATATATAAAACATACAGCAAGGTAAGCTTAAATTTTTTTGGTTAATTCTATAAAGATTGCTATCAATTATACCCATTTCAAAGGCACAATATATTCTTGATAGCTGAGTAGAACAAGTTTCTGGAAATGATTCTGTAAACATTAGATTCCAACAAAACATATGTGCACCATCACTTGCACAAGGGGGTCCAAGCACTCTGTAATCATAATATTGAAATGTTTATGTTAATTGGGACTCACCTAAAAAATATTCACTCTGATCGTATCAGCAAATTTGTTCATTTAGATTACTGCAAAAATGCAGAACTAATCTTAACACATCTGATGACATAAAAATCTAAGAAAACCAAATACAGCTGTCTAACTATGATGATGTTTAGAATGAGGTGCACGATGAAAGTGAAGATTGTTAGAGTGATAGTAGTGATAGTAGATCTATGTACTCTCCTGATTATGTGGAGCACTAAGACATAAATAATGAAATGACAAATGAAACTACACGCACTAAAGAGAAAAAATACATTGTATTTGAAAGTAGACTTGATAAGTTATTCAAATTAAGTCAAGTCTGTGGAGGTCCCATTGAGTTAACAACACAGAAAAATCAAGGAAGTATGGTCAGTTTAACCACTAACTGTTTGAATGGTCACACTGTGTATTTGGTACAACAACCATAAATTAATACCTGCAGCTATTCGTTTAGTTGAAATATATACAAAAAAAACTTCAGTTTATCAGCTAATCACGTTATTATACAACACAAAAATCAATTTTATTTCCTATTATTTACCACACCTGGGAAACCAGCCAAAAAGCTATTACTAAAACCATGGTGGAAAATTGCAGTATTATATTGTTTGTGGTGATGGCTCAGCAAAACATTCAGCAAAATAATGCACTTACACTCTAATTGATGAAAAAACGAACCTCGTAATAGAATTCAGTACGGTCCAAGTTACAGAGGCAACATAATCAAATTGCTTGGAATGTGAAGGATTAAAAAGATCAAAGGATTCTATTATTCAAAAAAAGAATCCTATTTGTAAAGGAATGTCTACATGGTAAGCTTAGTATAAATGAACAAAAAAATCAGGTGGCTGAAAGCTGGTTCCCACCTCATATTGCTTTGGAAGAGGTTATGTCAAACTAAAAGCTAATTGAGGATATATTGAAAAGCTAACAGAATTCCTCCACACTGCTGGGATAGAGTCATATCATTCTCTTATGACAAAGTAGGTCCCGAGAACACTTTCATTATAGTGAAATGTTTTTTTAATTCCTTTCTCTAGTACTAGTTCTAAATTAGCATTAAAACTTTTTAATCTTACACTCGCCAAAACCCTCTTCGTCAGCCACATTAATTTTATTGGCCGTTGTCTTTGAACATGCTAAAGTTACTCCTGTAGGCTTTCGTGTTCATTTCCATCCCTCTAATTTCGGTTCTGTTTCGGTACTTACATAATAATAAATTCGATGTTGTATATTTACAAGAAACGTATTGCTTCTCTTTAATCCAAATGTATATATTGAATTTCAAAAAACTATTGTTTATTGTAATGGTCGTTTTATTATCACTCAAGCACTAATAGAAAACAGTTCTTTCAGTTTTGTAAATTTATATTTACCAAATCTCCAATCGCAGCAAGTGCAGTTTCCAAATAGCTTACAAGACAAACTATGGGAGTTCGCCGTTGAACACTTCGTGATTGGCGGCGATTTTAATTGCCCCATTAGCGATCTTGATAAATTTGGAGAGAGGGACCACAGAGCAAAGTCCAATACTATCCAGGCCATTAATGAAGTCTGTAACGATTTTACATTAGTAGATATCTGGAGACAGCAACACCCTGAATGTAGACGACATACTTGGAATAATCCCTCGGGGAAGATAAAATGTCGACTAGATTATTGGTTAAATTCGCAAAGCCTAAGCTTACAAGTTGAAAAATCAGACAATAACAGCATATTATCAGAAAGATACAGACCATGAACCAGTTACAATTAACATTAAGACAGCAGAGTTTGATCAAAGAAAACGTGGCCCCGGTTTTGGAAGCTAGTTAGCTCCTTGTTAGAAAATGAAACTAAGATTTTACATCAAATACGCTGCGGAAAAACACAAAGAAATTATAGACAAAATGTTATTCTGGAAAATGATAAAAATGGAAATTCGTACATTTTCTACACGCTTCTCTAAAACAATTACAAAAAAGAAAAGACAAAAAGAGCTTGACCTATTATGCGAATAAAATAACTTAAAAAAACAATTTGACCAAAATCCTGATGATCATAAAATTTTTAAAAAAAGTAAAATTATCAGCGCTAAGCTTGATAAAATAGTAGACGAAAACACCAAAGGCTCGATAGTATGAAGCAGAACCAGATGGTATGAACTTGGTGAAAAAACCAAAATACTTTTTTCATCTCGAGAAACGTAATCACAACAAAAGCCAAACTCTACAGTTGACGATCCCCAAGACATATTAGATAAAATCAAAATTTACTACTCGAAATTATATTCTTCTAATCAGACCAACAATGTTATTAACCCTAAATTCTTTTATTCAGGTAGCTTTCAGAGTTTATCTATCGAACAACGAGAAATGTGTGAAGGGCTGCTGACTGAGGACGAAGCTTGGATAGCAATAAAATGCTTTCCAAACAATAAAACTCCAGGCTCTAATGGAATCATTACAGAATTCTATGAAACCTTCTGGCATGATATCAAAGAACCGTTCATAGAATGCTTAAATGATGCCTTTCTGAAAGGCGAATTGTCGATCACACAAAGACAAGGAATAATATCTTTAATTCCCAGAAAAAAGAAAGATCCATCTTGGGTAATTCGACACCTATCTCCTTACTCAACACGGACTATAAAATAGCAACAAAATGTATTGCCAAAAGACTTAAAAAGGTTTTGCCTATCTATTTTAATTGCAAATGATCAAACTGGCTATGTGAGATGCAGATATATCGGAGAAAATGTACGACTAATTATTTCAGATATCATCGACTATTATGAAAAGTAGGATGGGTACTTTTAGACTATGAAAAAGCTTTTGATACAGTGGAGTGGACTTATATCCAAGCTGTTTTAGATAAAAAGAAATTTCGGGCCAATGTTGAAAAAATGGTTCAGTACTTTTTACAAAAATATTTTTAGTTGTGTTATTAATAATGGATATACTACTAGATTTTTTCGCCTACATCGAGGTGTTCGACAAGAATGCCCTTTGTGCGAGCTTCTGTTTGCCCTAGCTTTTGAACCCCTAGCGCATTCAATTGTAAAAACAAGATTAAAGGACTAAGGCTACGTGACAAAGAAATAAAGCTTTCGTTATACACAGATGACACCACAACATTCCTGCGTGACGAAGCTTCGGGACACGAGTTATTTAATATGTTAGAGGAATTTAGCGCCTGCTTTGATTTAACAATAAATAAGTCAAAGTGCGAAGGATTAAGGCTTGGTTCAGAAAAGAATAATGTGATCAGTGCGTCTTTTGATATTAATTGGCCAGAACACTATGTTATTGCACTTGGTATTGCCTTCTCTTGCTGTAAAGACTTTTGCGAAAAACCGAATTTCTACGATAAATTGAATAAGCTAGAAAATGAACTCAACTTATGGTCAATCAGAAGCCTCTCCCTAAAAGGCAGAATAAATGTAGTAAAAACCTTCGCGATCTCCAAACTTGTGTACAATTTTTCCGTTCTTACGCCACCAAAAGATTTTGCAAAAAAAAGTAAATGAAAGGATTTTAAATTCATTTGGAATTACAAACCATATAAAATAACACGCTAATTCGTCCCCTTTGTAAAAGTGGACTGAATAAGGTAAACTTCGAGATGTTAGAGAAATCTTTGAATGCTGACAGGGTTAAACGCTTAGCTGATAGTCCTGACGACTCCAATTGGAAGTCCGCTTTCCTCGAACCAACTAAATCGGTTGGAGGCACATTAATTTTGCAGTGTACAACTTCAAAAATGTATTAAGACTAGATCTTCCACAATTTTATAAGGATGTTTTAGAAACATGGTAAACACTTCAGTCACATGAACTAAAAAAAGCAAATGACATTATATAAGGAATTAATCTGGAACAACCAGTTTATTATAATTGATGACAAATCCTTCTTCTTTAATACTTGGCAAAAAAGTGGGATAAATCAAATAGCAGACCTCCTTGATGAAAACAACAAATTCCTTACCTTTAATAAGTTTTGCGACAAATTCCAAAGCATCAAAACTAATGTACAACAAAGTAACTGATGCTATTCCAACTTGTTGGAGAAGATCTCTATTATCGCCCACCCATATAGAACTCATATCCCTAATTATACCTTGCCGCCACAAAAAGGTTCGGCAAAAGCTTTCCGATCATTACTTAGTGAAAGATCTTCCCGCCCATCTGCAACAGACACAAGGCTAGCTAACTTGGGTTTAGACCTAAAAGCAGTATACTTATTACCCTTATAAATTACAATTGAAAACAAACTCAGATGCTTCCAGTTTAAAATTATTCACAACATAATTCCATCTAATCTAAGACTCTGCATGGCAAATGAAAACTCTGTACATAGGTACAATTTTGAACATCTATTCTGGAACTGCGAAATAGTTATGCCTTTTTGGAAATAAGTGCTAAAGTGGTGGAATCAAAAACGTGAGGAAAACATACAAAATATTAAAGCAGTTTTATACGGATTCAAACCTGAATCATCAAAACTGTTCGCTTTTAATCATTTTGTTCTAATTACCAAGTACCAAATATTTCCATCCAAGATAGCAGAATCCCCTCCTTCAATGCACGTCTTTCTAGCGTTATTAGACGACAAAGTTCGAACAAAAAATAATATAATTAGTGAATTTAAAATGAAATGAAAATCCCTATCGCAGTCCTTTTAAAGCACAACATATATACCGTACTGTACATTGTATTATTTTGTAATTTATTGTATATTGTCAAATTTTTTTTAAAAAAAAGAAAAAATATTTAAAAAAAAAGAAAAAGAAGAAAAAAAATCTTCTTTCATCCACTATCCGTGCCCGACACATACGGATATATCCTCTGACTTGGTACAATTATATGTCTATGAGACTAGAGTTAACTGGCTGTCCACCCAAACCAGGTGTGTTAGTAATAATTGATTCAGGCTAAAAGTTTAATCTTATACCCATTCACACCAAAAAGTTAAACATGTTTAAAAGTCGTTTAACTAAACCTGGTTAAATATCGACGGTTCACACCGCGCGCACAATGCAACTAAACAGGTTTTAAACAAGTTTAAAGTAAACTACCTCGCCAGGTAGTTTAAAAGTTGTGTAACAAAGATGGCGGAAAGCGAGACGAAAGCGAAGAGGGGGCGGACGTGGGAACATGAGGAAACAATAGTTTTGATAGGAAAATGGGGGGAGGAAAACGTGCAACTCCGACTGAAAGAGTGCAAACGTAAAGCTCCTATATGGAAAGAAATTGCGAACTTTGTGAAGGCATCCGGTTATGAAGATAGAGATGGCACTTCGTGCAAAACCCGAATTCACACATTAATCAGTGCTTATCGTGCATATAAAGATGGTGCGGAAAAATCTGGAAATGCGCCACCAAAAAAGCCACCATTCCTTGACGAGCTTGATGTAGTTTTGAGTGACAAACCTGCAACCAAGCCAGTAATGGTTATTTCAAGTAGTTTGGTTTTCGACGGCGCAAACGTATCAAACTCAAGCGAGGAAGGTGACGATGCTCCCGACGGAGGAGAAGAACAGCAAGAGCAAGCTCGTATTCCTGCAGAGGTGGGAGAAGAGGCTGGCGGAGTAGTGGATGAAATTCCTGTTTTGGAAAAAGCGCCAAAGCGATCACGTGAAGGTAGGACTCCTTTTTTGGATTCAATTACTTAAAATTTATTCCTACGTAATGCATCACATGTTTATCAGAAAAACAAGATGGTGGACTTCTTACGTAGGAAAACAAACGCGTGAACATCTTCAAAATGCCACCAGTTTACGATTCATCCTTGGAAAAAACTTGCACTCTGGTCATACATTGTGTTGTCCTCTGGAGCATGTTTGAAT
>JAOBRB020418405.1:0-10067 GCA_027575285.2 Zoanthus pulchellus | reverse complement strand
CCCCCGAGAGGTCTACGATTGATGACAACTATGCCGCTCCTCACCTCAGAGTTGATCATGAAGAGCTGTTATACCATAAAACTTGATTCCCTCATCCCCCGAGAGGTCTGCAGGAAAAGTCTTGAAAAACACGGTTCATCCAACTTTGAACCAAAAGAAGAACAAACAAACTAGCCTTTTTTTAATAGTGGAAAAAATATATTCGAAATCTCGGAACAGCGAAAGTATAATCAACTAACAGTTTAGGCCTGAACTGTGAAACGAAACCGGAGCTTCTTTTTGGCAGAGATTCGCGAGATAAAAAAAAAATAAAAAAAAAAACTTTTTAAGATTCTAGTAACGTAAATTCACCGCATGTATATTGAACTATGGAGGTAGCCATGTTGTCAATGGTAATTTTACTGATAAAAACACTATTGAAAAACTTGCAGAATGTGCGTTCTCTGTTAATAGGAGAAAAGAAAATATTTCAATATAAGTAATAAGTCATTTGCGAACTATTTTGTTAAACTGTGGCTAATTAACAAAACTGGCTTAATATCAACAAATACCCAAATCTTTTAATCTTCTTAACAGAGTTGAAACAAAAAGGTATTTACTTATCTAAAAATAATAAGAACTGAGAAGATCAATAGGTTAAATTGTTTTTTGTGCAACCATTTCGTCAGCGTAAAATGGTTTCCGGAATGATAAACTTGACCCCCTTATCATTTCATCATTTACAAATGTCAAACGTTAAAAAATTAAAAATCACGCAAGCAAGTAATTAAGTAAAACCTCGAATAACTTCTCAAGTAGCTGTTTATTTCACTACCAATCACAGGGCCTTTAATAACAACTTTTTACAAGACCATTAATTTGAACGTAAAGCGCTGCGTGGGCCATGTGTCCAAACACACTACCAGAACACGCGCCCACTCGTTGAGCTTTTGAAAGAAATAAAACGGATCTTCCAAAACGTTTGAGCCAAACTGAACAATATATATATTGTAAGTAACACGATATCTTTTCCTTTGATTTGGTGGGATAGATGCATTTTTCCGCTTTCGACTGCCTAAGTTTCCTGTCGGAGATTTTTCAGTTTTGAAAACGAGAAATTTTAGTTTCAAAATTTTAATCTTATAATTATGCTCATTCTCCGAGGAATCAGCAGGGAAACCTGTTCAAATTACCTAAAACACGGTTCGTCCTACTATTTCAACCAGCTAACTTTATAAGAGGGAAAATTATCTTAGGTTGACCCCAAATTTCGGACCAGAAAGCTGCATATTCAAATAGAAGTTAAGCTTTGAACTTGTAAAATGAGACGAAGCCTTTTTCAGAGATTCAAGTGATAAAATTAAAAAAAAACATTTATGTAACGTAAACAGCGCCGCACGTTTATTGATCGATTGAGTATTGTCAAGGCCATGCATCCCATTAAAAGATAAACGCATTTAATATCTTTAAATTTTCTGACGGAAACTTTTCAGTTATGAACACAATGAGAAATTTTCAAAATTTTAATTACCCTCATCCTCCGAGAGGTCAGCAGGAAAGCTCTTCAAAAACATAGTTCGTCCAACTTTTCAAACCAATAAAAAAAGAACAAGCTCCTTTTAATTGTAAATTTAGCCAGTATGCTTTAGGTGAACTCTATTTTAAAAACTTCCTGACGGCATTTTTTCAAAAGCCAGTACTGAAGACTTTTGTGAACTAGCTAGAAATCAAAGAAAATCTAAAATGCTTTTATATTCAAGAAACTATAAACCTTAATCGAAACATTTTACTTTCATAAATTTTGAATTAATAATGAAAAAAGAGCGACAGTGACAAGTCAGTTAAAGCCGAGAGATTTTAAGTTATGCTTGCGCATTGATATCAAGTTTCTCAATAATTTTAAAAAAGATTTTTTTCCTACAAGAACAAATATTAACAGCAAAGAATAGTTAAATATTTTTGCCATATGTTAGCAAATTCTGTTAGTTGACGTGATTATTCATTTATTGTACATGGTGGCTGATTTTCAAGCAGTTATTAATTTAGTGGAAAGCGACTTTTAAGAACGTAATGAGTTTGAATATAATACCAAGAATCGTTAGGATCATGACGAATTTTAAATAGATGTATACAGTAGAGATAAATATCGCCAAATGGCAATTATAGGAATTTAGTTTTGTCATCAACCCTATTGATTCGGCGCCATAGTCAAGAAAGATATCAACTTTTGAAAATAAATGCATGGAACGGTAAACTTGAGTAGACTTTGTATTTAAGGTTGGCTTTAAACACCCAACAATGAAGAGTTGATGCATGTTATCCAAAGCTATGATTAATTTGAATCTAAATCATGGCACGGATGTTTCTCAGCTTGCGTAAAGACAAATACATATTAATAATTTTGCTTTTATTATCATCAACAATCCTTCCGCGCCAAGATTCTACCTCTATGTTAATTGCATTCTCCTCCGTTGATCCCACGCCAATATTTGTCCCTAGCTATTAATTCTTGTCCCCTGTTTCAATGTATTATGTATGGTGACATTACATCTGGTGGCCAGCTTTTCAACTGTGGTCTCATTCAGCAGTTAGCCACGCCATTTGTGGTGTACAAGCGGACCTCACCTCTACATTCTTTTGTATTCTATTTCTTTCCAACAAAATAAAAAAGGTTCAAAAACCGGAGAATGAAGTATCTTTTTCGGAGGTCATCAGTAGACATCAAATAATGAAATATAAAAAGATACCCCGGTTTGCAACAAAAATTATTACTTTTCTAATCAATTAGCAATGTTTCAAGACGTACTCAGTACTATACTTTAACTCAGTGTGCATTATAAACATGAAATGTTAAACCAACGCCTGTTTCAAGTCAAATTGACAAAGTCATAGAATCGATAGAATTTGAACACGCAACCTTTGGGACTCTATACTTCTCCGCCCTACCAGCTGAATTACTGTGTGGGTTACATATCTAATACGTAAGTGTGAACACAGATTATATATATATATATATATATATATATATATACAACTCAACACACAAATTATTCTATATATATATATTAAATTCACACAAGCCCCTCCCAGCTGACTCCGTAGCTCAGACGGTACATAGAGCTGCCAACTTGTAACCCGAAAGTCGTCTCTTTTTTTCTTTTCAACTGACTCAAAACGAGAGTTAGTTTGACTTCATGTTTGTAAATCGCTGAGGATAATTAAAGTTATGTTTTATAACTTTGTTGTTTTAGACTTTTAAGATGCCGCTGCATGACCGGAGGTGACCATTTGGAAAGTGCAAAGACGTACAGGAAATATGAATTAGGTTCAATTGAAGCAAAAAGTATTCATGATTTAAATGTAAAGATTTAAGATTTGAAATGCTCGTTCGCCATAATCTTTTTCGGCTATCTTTCAATAAGTGGCAATTTTAGGGTCTTATCAAAAACCCCTCACAGTTTCCGTTCCATTTTTCTAGTTTATGTTTAAGTTTTCATTTTTCCTTTATTTGAAGAAATCTGAAAAATTCTATACAATTGTTATTTAAGATGCTTGCGGATACAATCTCAGTAATCGCTAATAACAAAACAACACTTTGTCATGTGCTTAAACATTTACAGGTACCTCAATCTTAATTCTTTGAAACACTGTGGGTTTAAATTAACATTATACATATACTATTAAATCGTATTTCCGTGCCATAAACATTTTTACGTATTATTCAGTGTGCAAATTGACTGTTCATTGTTGTGAATATAAAAGCCACCAACTGGATTCAGAGATAAATACCAAGAGTAACCACAGAATTATTTTTCATTTATAAAAATAGCCGCTTATTCTAAACTATAGCCAAAGGGTATAACCAGTTATAGAGACATAATTAAGATCAATTATTTAATACTGTTCAAATCTGTTTCAATTTAAAATTGATATCTGTTCTTTTTCCTAATTCATTGATTTTTTGTTGTTGGAAATGGTACGATAACTTTCAATTTAACTTAAACTTTCCGCCATTTATGATATCGGAATGGTAGAGACAAACGATAAATCTCTTGTTTCGGGATCTTCAGCAATATAACATAAGATATGACACTCGCTCATGCGTTTTCTCTGAATTCTTTGTCTTGTTTTTTTCACTCAGTAACTAAAAGAGACTCCCAGTTACTTTACATGCGCTATGGCCTTAGCTAGCTGTCTTTATGTGCATGGGGTGAAAAATGGAGGGTGGAGTGAGGGTAGAGAGAGGGTGGAGAAGGAAAAGGGAAAAGGAGGGTGGGGATGGGAATGTGGCTTAACGGACAACATTTCTCATACTGAAATAACAAAAAATATCGTTTTTTTTTATGCAAGTCCATGTTGCACAAAGGTACCATAAACGGAAAAAAGTATTGCAGCATAGTTTCATTTCTATTCTCCTATAGCTCCAGCTTATACTATATCGATTTTTTTTTACTTTTATACGTTAAAATGCTAGTGAAAAGCTCTTGGGGCATCTTAATCAAGCTGCAGCCTTCGTTATTTAAAAAATGTTAAAATAAAAACAAAATAGTATAAAATGACTTCTTAATAGTTTCCAGTCCGTATTCAGTACAGATTAGACATTCGTTTGAACATAATGCGATTGATAATGAAACCGAGCCGATTTTCAGGGGGTGTTAAATTGACTTCTGTTTGATCTAAGATTAAAAACTAAAACACTTTGTAAGGCGTAGGCCATAAGATTGCAGATCAGTACAGTATCAGGTCTTTTCTGCATATTACTTAACGTTAGAACCGTTTGACCTCTCACTGCATAAGCTGATAATGTGTTTTATGGTTTAAAATAACGTCACTATTCGACAACGCACACAAGCAAATTAAAGCAATTGAACTTAAGCTGCACTTTAAAAAAGCAGAACTTCGGTTTGTTTTTGTACAACAAGTACTTTCAAATACTGAACTAAAAATCAAATCATATCTCCGTAATTCTTTTAAAAACCTTTGTGGGTACATTCATGGTGGGTGTTTCTTGTTAAGCCTAACTGAAAAACTAAAAATGCGCATCGCAAAAATAAAAAGATTAACAGGATTAAAATAAAATGAGCTTGCAACGGAAAATTCGAAATTTTACCATGCTATAAAAATATTTAGCTCATTTCAAGCACACTGAGATGCCGGCTCTGATCGACACCAGAGGCATTTCACAAACATTAGAATCGCTTCAACATTCCTTGTATGGTTTATATAAGTGTTATGAATCAACATTATTGTTGTGTGCTAAGTTCGTGCCATGCTTAGAATAATCCTTGTCGGATACCGGAATTAATCGACATGATATGGACTGTCCTTTTTCGGAAATCATTTCAAGTAAAATGGGGGTTCTACTCATCAATTAAATAAAATTTTAAAGTTGGATGTTCGTTATCAAAAAACATCACGTTTATAGCACGTGTCTAGCAGTTACAACTTTAGCCAAACAATGAAAGCAAAAAGCTGGTGAAGAAAAAAGTAATGTGCTTGAATTTGATGCAACACCTTCGATCGGTAATGTCTAATGATCGACGTTGATTTCTTATACAAAATTTAACTTAGTTTATTTTTTGCACATGTTGAGATAATTTTTTGCAATAGTAAATGGATATTTAAGGAAATGACAAGATAATATAATCCGTCTTTAAACTTCAAAAATAGAAAATAATTCAAGCTTAGCATCTAACATCTGTTTTTCACAGTCAAAAAGCAAATTTATTTGAGGTAAAACATATGACAAAAGTTTTTTCAATCAAAACCGAATGGGAAGAAATAAATGATCTGTCTTTATGACTTGCATAATAAGCATTTTGATTTTTAGACTGTTTTCTACTATCATGTACAGTGCATTCTTGACGAACTATTTACAAATTAAGAAGTATCATTCTTTTTTTTTCTTTTCGTTTTTTTAAAAAGCTGATTAACTTTGCACTTTAAATTAGAAAAACTACAATTCCTATAAACAAGATCGAAGCATTAAATAAAGGTGACAATTGGATAACTTCATCATTCATTTCCAGATATATGATGGAAGATTTAGTTCAGGCGCTAACTTCGTAGGTCGATATATAATGCTCAAGAAAGAATGTGCCAATTTAACAACGGTTTTGAAAGGAGGAAAGAGAGCAAAATACGAGAAAATTCCAAGACAATTCAATTCCGATTTATGACTGCGCTATAAAGTAAATGAAACTCCCAAGATGAAATTCAGATAATATTTTACTGTTTGGTGACAGTTTTTATTAACCGGATTGTAAATTTTAAAGTTACGCACGCGCACGACATTACTAACATATCATATCAGTGATAATCCGAACTTTAGAGTATCGACCAATTCTCAAAGTTGTTTTCTTATTAAGCCTTACCGGAAATGTTTCTAAGAGCTATAATACTTGCTACAGATATTCTTTTCAACTTTCTTGTTGACGCGCTGAGTCGGTAAAAATTGTCTGTGGACCACAATAAAAAGTATAGCTATTAATGTTGAAATGACGGCCAACCCAGTTTTCGACACTTGACTTGCTTGCCCTTATTGAGACGTAAAACATGCGATTGAGTCTAAACGGCGTGGCAATTTATTACTTATCGCAGCACTATAGTCACTACTCTGTTGTGATTATCTTTGACAAAATGTTCTTCAAGACTTTTTTCCCTGATAGAATAGTTTAAAAACAAAGCATATTTCACTCAGAGCTTACTAAACTAGTGGCTAGCGCCTACCCGCGGAGTTTGGTATAAAATCAATCCATACGTTTTTAAAAAAAAAGTTTTCTGACGTTTTCATAATGAGGGTTATGACAATTTAATCAACTGTGTTTCAACGCGACTTAAAATGATTTCTTTAAAATAAATGTTTTCCAGAAAAAGTAAAACGCAACATTTGTCGTCCATGTTTATCAGAATTGCCTTTTATCTTAATTCGAACCGCATTGTCTGAATAGTAAAATTTGTTATTTGAGCTCTAACGGGGAATCATTATGAGAGATATGGTTGTTTTTATTCTTGTGTCTTGCTAATGGAACCCCTATGGTTTCAAGTTGAATTTGGTGAATGACACAAAAAAAGTTGGCTGAAAACCACACTGAAACCACTGACAGGAATTTGGTAAAAACTTGCGGACGGGCGGGTATGTTTACACATTAACTATCGGAAATTAGATAAGGCCGCCAACATTGAAAACAGCAGCAAAATCGCTCAGTTTCCAAGCCATTAGTTTACCCTCACGTCTTTCACAAATCGAAATAAAGTATGTTCAAAACTCTTACCTGAATGGTGAGTTTGCATGAACTTTATGTGCATGTCGGCTGCCATCCATAAGACTAACGTTAGACAAATTCCTGTTAAAACAATGCGAATTCGTCGCGAAAATGACATTTTTGCTTCTAGCTCAGGTTTGTATAGCAGACAAACTAAGCACTGCGTAATGATGGTTTTTAAAACGTCTAGCGCTCAATGAACAAGTTGTCCCAAAAACGTCTTCTTATTTAAGATGATGCTCGGTTTCTTTCAAAGCTTTCTTCAACTTTTGAACGTAAGTTTCACCATTCAAAATTTAAAATCTACTTTTGCAGCAAAACCATGGCTTCTCTCGTAACCAACTTTCTGTCTTTCAGCTGCAGTGTTAACAAGATATCTTTATCGCTCAGCGAGTGTCCATGCCGAGATGTTGCTCTCGCTAAAAATCCTAGCCAGTCGCCCTTCTTTGGATTTACCTAGTTTAAATAAACTGCACTCCGGATATCAAAATACAATACCCACAATAGGAGTTTGAATATTTCTACACATGTTTGTGTACTTTGGCATGATTACTGCTCATCTATTCATTTCTGAAACCAAATGAAAACATTCGGCCAAAGTGTATGGTGTCAGTTTCATGGCAATTACTGCAAGCATATGTCGAAAATCAGCAGCTTGGGGCAAAAGATAAAATGTTTAGACAATGACAAAGTCGGTGACGAGATAAGAAAACACCTAGCTTGGCCAATCCTAACAACTGCCTCAACTTGGAGATTCCTTGACGTAGATCTTTTTTTAAAATTCCTAACGCTAATCCTATAACAATATATGATGAAAACAAATTAATGGTTTATGACAAAGTTTGACTGAACATGTACTTGTAGTTTTAACTTCTTTTATGAGGTTCGACTGGCAACCATCAAAGTTTATGTCATTGATAAATTTGTAGAAAGCGACAACTGTAAGGTTTTGATGCATGAAAACTTTTGTATATATTTTTAATGCATATGGGTCGGCTCAAATCTTAAATTAAGATTACAAAGTCTGACCAAGAAGTAGAATATTTGTACTTTTAGTCTGAATAAAGCTTAAAAATGTTAACTTTTTTCTCGCATTATATTTACTTGTCAACAAGAGATAACTGTGTTTAGAATTTTAAAAGGTTAAAACTGTAGCTATTTCTTCTTCTGTTTACTTTTGTAAAGT
The DNA here is from genome assembly GCA_027575285.2 of Zoanthus pulchellus. Lineage (NCBI taxonomy): Eukaryota > Metazoa > Cnidaria > Anthozoa > Zoantharia > Zoanthidae > Zoanthus > Zoanthus pulchellus. The sequence goes on along the minus strand of JAOBRB020418405.1, from coordinate 1,637 downwards.
GCAGGAGGAATAAAATTTTCTAATTTCCGGTTCTTAAAAATTATAGATGTGAATGATTACACACATACTGCATGGACTTTGAAGTTTCATGGCGCTTTATAGTCAAACACAAACCACCTGCGGTTAACGTTGAAATTTTGAAGTGTGAGAGATATCAAACAAAAATATTTAGTGACTTCAAAATTTTCTATAAAATCTTGGCACGATAAGCTTTACGTACTAGGAGTTTACGATACATAGATCATATTGAATATTTTAAATGTATAAACTGCTGGAATCTGGAAACATCTCAACGTTTAGTTGATGGAATTAAAGTTGTTTACGAAAGCAACACGGTAAAAGCTGAGATACCCGACTTGTCATCTTTTTCAATGTGATTGTAACATTGTTTTTAACACTGTATAATTATAAGGGATTTTGTCAATTTTCCAGTGAAATACTAGCTTAAAGTTCGTAGTTACCACTTGTAATTACCGTAAAAATGCAAATCAAAACAAGACGCTCTGGAAACATTCACTTCGCTACTCCTTGTGCTCTAGTCTAGGTCCCTTGGAGCTGTGAGATATACCGGCGGAAGACTGGACAAATCAACTAGTGACATGGCAAAGGGGGAACGGCGAAAAAACATTTTTAAATTAAATATAGCCTTTAAGACTTTATGCCAACCAGCAAGCATGAGGACGACAGGACTGAGCTGTACAGGCACTGAGAACTGGTGCTCTCATTTTACTGTTTATTTGAAAACAAATATATGAACTAAATTATCTCGGCGTGCGTTTGATTTCTGATGGCTCGTAAGTACTTTAAAGTTAGTTCTGCAAAAATTGTTGCGATACGATGAGTAGAAATGGGATTTTTAGGGCGTATTCTAAGAGTGACTCAGTTTAACAGGCAAGCAGAGTTGCAAATTTCGTCAAATTATATTGTATATTTTAAAATAAGAACCCCACAACTTCTGTTTACTAGTCCGACGTGTTAACCACTACCGACACCACAAGGACCAACTACGCTGGTAACGCAGCCGGACAATGTTATGTAGATTGTAACTGTAGGGGTTTCCAGAGCGTTATTAATTCTCTATTGGTAAATTTTAGGTCACACATATGCTCTTAGGTGTAGATTACATTAAAATCTACACATGACCCAAATCTACACATAAGACCATATATGCGTGCCTAAAATTTACGGTGTTCAACCAGTACCAATAGAGAAAAAAATTAACGCCCTGGGAACCCCTACAAATACCATCTACATAACATTGTCCGGCTGCGTTACTATCGCGGTCGGTCCTTGTGGTGTAGTGGTTAACACGTCGGACTAGTAAACCAAAGATGTGGGGTTCAATTCCCACCAAGGGCTATATATGTTATTTTTCTCTTATTTCTTTCTCTACACACCGAACGCATTTCCATTAAATTAATCTACAAATAAGACTATAAATAGGTACATAAAAATTAAGGTGTTCAGCTTACCAATAGAGAAAAAATAACGTCCTGGGAACCCCTACAGTTACCATCTACTTAAGATTGTCCGGCTGCGTTGCCAGCGTGGTTGTCCTTTTTGTGGTGTAGTGGTTAACACGTCGGACTAGTAAACCGAAGATGTGGGGTTCGATTCCAGCCAAGGGCTATTTATGT
>JAOBRB020417932.1:0-19795 GCA_027575285.2 Zoanthus pulchellus | reverse complement strand
TCATTGAAGCACTCGACTGCGTCTCGTGCTTCACTGATCAGCTCTCGAATTCTCCCAAACGTGCACCTCGGTTTTCAGAGCGCTATGAAGGCACAGAAAAAATGTTTTATTTCTTAAATAAAACATATAGCATATAATAATGCCAATTACCTAAAATTACCTAAACAAATCAAAGAATCGAACTTAAGAATTCTCAAACGGTAAAACATAAGGAAAAAATCCTTCCGTAAACTGGTAAACATTGTAAATTGAGATATTTTATATACAAACCAACAGCAAGAAGCAAGTTCAAGGATTCTATTGTTTGACAAAAATTTATGCAAATGAGAACGTCGCACCAATAACTTACTGTTACTCCTACGAAGTATAGGTGCGATGTTTATCAGTTTACGGAAGGATTTTTTCCTTTCGTTTTATTGTTTGAGAATTCTTTGATTTTTTTTAGGTAATTTTAGGTAATTGGCATTATTATATGCTATATGTTTTATTTCTTATTGGGTTTTCACTGATTTGCTCTCGAATTCTCCTAAGCGTTTGCCTTGGTTTTCACCAGGCTATGACAGCACGGAGAACATGTTCTATTTCTTAACCCTTTCACTCCCAATCAGTTATCTACACACAACTTCTCCTTACATAACAGATACAAAATAGGACATTTGGTAATGAGAAAATAAGAATTGATCAAACAAAGCAAACTACTAAAGATTAAAGGTGAAATTCTCTCAAACTTGTTCAATGAAAAGTATGGGATCAAGTTGTGAGAATTTAATAATTTAATTGGGACTGAAAGGGTTAAATAATACACTTCAATGTACTGGTTGCAATTGACACTTGGTCAAAAGAATAGCATTCCAACAAATATGGTACTGATACCAACCCAATGACCACGCAACAAGATAGGTATTCCAGCAAATATGGTACTGATAACTACCCAGTGATCATGCAACAAGATTGGCATTCCAGCAAATATGGTACTGATACCTACCCAATGATCATGCAACAAGATTGGCATTCCAGCAAATATGGTACTGATACCTACCCAATGACCATTCAACAAGATTGGTATTCCAGCAAATATGCTACTGATATCTACCCAAAGACCATGCAACAAGATTGGCATTCCAGCAAATATGGTATTGATACCTACCCAATGACCATAATACAACATTGGCGTTCCAGCAAATATGCTACTGATACCTAACCAAAGACCATGCAACAAGATTGGCATTCCAGCAAATATGGTACTGATACGTACCCAATGACCATAATACAACATTGGCATTCCAGCAAATATGATACTGATACCTACCCAAAGACCATGCACCAAGATTGGTATTCCAGCAAATATGGAATTGATACCTACCCAAGGATCATGCCCAGTAATTTCCTTTACCAAAACATCTACGTTGTTGACCGTGAGAAAATGTTTTTGCTGAAAGAAACGTCATAAATAATAAGTGAATATCTATTTGTACTTGTGAGCTGCAAATTGAAGATAATGGCATGATGGAATCAATATAGGTGTTTTGATAACTGCTTTCCGTCCATAGTATCAATATCATTATTAGAAGATAACCGTTTTAGTGCTCTTTTCAAAGGATGATAGAATCAATATAGGTGTTTTGATAACTGCTTTCCGTCCATAGTATCAATATCATTATTAGAAGATAACCGTTTTAGTGCTCTTTTCAAAAGATAATGGAATCAATATAGGTGTTTTGATAACTGCTTTCCGTCCATAGTATCATTATCATTATTAGAAGATAACCGTTTTAGTGCTCTTTTCAAAAGATAATGGATTCAATATAGGTGTTTTGATAACTGCTTTCCGTCCATAGTATCATTATCAACTTTTTCACGGTGATATGGTCCGACAAAGGATTAATGATCTAAACATGACCAAGTTATCTGTAATACTTTTTCCAAAGACCAAAGAACATCCCTTCTCTAAGGTACCTATCATATGCTTAATTGATAGCCGTTAAATGTGAATAATTCTAGTTGATATGGGCTGATGATTAACATGAAGTATTATAATAAAATTTGTTTTGTATGGCATTTGTAATTGCTATTGTGATCTTTCTCAACTATTCTCTTGTTAGCTTTCATTTCAAGCTACATTTTTGTTTAAAGCTGAAAAATTACTCAAGTGCAATGTCACGAGACTTTCTGTTAGTGTTAAGCCCGTGTTATAATATAACAATCCATGCTTCATTTCTTGATTTTCTTAATTAAAATTGAATAACTCTCCAGCATTCCACAAAAACATATCGATAATTCTAACAAATATGTTTCGTAATTCCAACTTCCATTGTCAGTGTGTCACAATGGCGGTTATCTTATCATAGAAATGCAAACTTGGTATAATAACTTCAGTTATATATGCAATTTTATAAAATGTTTCATTAGAAACACCGACATAACATTCCATAAATTTATGACATTTAACTTTAACCCTTTCAGTCCCAGTCGGTTATCAACACCCAACTTCTCCTAACATAACACATACAAATTACAACATTTGGCAATGAGAAGCTGACCATTGATCAAGCAAAGCAAACTACAGAAGATTAACAGTAAAATTCTCCCAAACTGAATCAATACAAAATATAGGAACAAGTTGGGAGAATTTAACAATAAAACTGGGATTGAAAGGGTTAATTATATTGATTTAACTAAATATCGAATTGCCATATTTACTGGTTCACAACCGGCTTTCTCTATAAAACGGGCCTCTTTTATTTTAAAATTTATGATTGCGAAAGCACTGTAAAGAATACAAGACAATGGTCACCCTGTTTTTCGCGACATTCTTGTGAATGCTACAATTGGTTATCATAAAACAAAGACAAACTAGATCCAATAATTAACCTCATCTTACCTCTGGACATTCTTCTCCGGCACCTGCCCTGAAACTGTCCCACAACCCTTGAGATGATCCACTTTTTTGCAACAAAAGTACCACATTATGATTGCTGACATCCATATGGCAAAGACCTGTATCCAGGGAGCATGTCTCAGGAAAGGAAATGTAAAGAGCATAGTCCACACTGGATAACTCAAGAGGAGAACCTCCAGCCGCTGATGGAAAACTGATGTAGCACTGTGAAGAAAACATGCAATTAAACCAAATATAAAAGATACAAATATTTTCAATTAGCCTTCAGCCTGTCACACACTGGTGAGCCAGCAGCACGCAATTGTTATTTGTAACAAGTTGGGTCAACAAAATTTCCTTGCGGGGAACTTTTACAATGTTTTTGTTATTCGTCACACATAAACCAAATATAAAACATGTTTGATTTTTTTTGTCATGCATGACAAAATATCCTCGTGTGCGGTGAGCAAAAGTAAGTCCCACTGTGAACAGAAAATAGTACAACTTGGATATCTCTAGAATATACATTAAGTACATTGATGAAATTCTCTTGGAAGTACCTTCTTACTCTTAAATCCTCATGTGATATAGTCCAGTGAGAGATTCTAAGGTAAAATGATAATGAGGAGGAAAATGGGCAAGTACCCTGTTAACTTAGTCTAGATAATTCCAACTTGGATACCCTAAAGTATAGATTTGGTACAATGATAAAACTTTCTTAATAATACCATATAACTGTTAAATCCTACTGAGATATTGTCCGATGATTGGTTGAGTAAAATGATAACGAGGAGGAGTTGGGAAAGTATCCTGTTAGCTTACTCTAGATAACTCCGACTTGGATATCCCAATAAAGTACTACAACGATGACATTTTCTTAATACCTTATTGTTGTTAAATCCTAGTGAGATATCGTCCAGTGATAAGTTAGGTACATTGATAACAAAAGTGACAGTCTCTTCATCCTGGTGGTACGTATACGGTGGACACTTGAAGAACAACGAGCAGGAATTGTCTGCAAAAGGAATGTCCAGTAAAAGTAATTCAAACGGTGAGTTTCATTGTAGGGGAAAAATAGTTTAAAAGAAGACATGCAATATGACAACATTTCGATTCCTCTCAAGTGTGAAATTCTTTTTGTCTTTAACAATACATATAAAGTGAAATTGAACTAGACATGAGTACATGCATTCACTCAGACGAAGGACTATAGTCCGGAATTTCAGTTCCAAATATTTTCCCACCACGGTGTACAGGTTATCAATTTATAAAACAGTTTCTATAGAAACAATGACGCATAACTCCATTTCTAATCATGAATACATAACAAAGTTAATACTAAGATACTATATTTTCCTTAAGTACAATATAATACAACACAATACAATTTTATTCACATTTCATATATTACTTTAAGTCACAAATAAGTTACGACAGATAGATTCATTTTCATAATAAAGGATTTACCTTAGCGAATTTTTTTATTTCACCAATATACCTGACAGTATGCAAATTTCATCACTAGTGAAGATGACCGTATGGGTGAAAATGTTATCGCAATTTTAAAAGAACAAACAAATAAAATTCAGCATAGATATTTTAAAATTTTTTCATGACAATGAGTGTTTATGACAGTTAACAAAGCTTAAAAACGAGTACCAAAATTTGACTGTTTCAAAATACAAAGGACAATATAGCACGGGCAATATCGACTCCCCTCAAAAATACTGCAACGGCCTCGAAAATCTTAGGGATGGAGAGTTAGATTGTGTAAAGAACAGCTGAGATATTTTTGACCTCAAGTAACTGAAACGTAACAATTACACAGTAGAGTTTTACCTTTTATCGAGCTAGGAACATCATACTTTACTTCGTCCACCTCTGCGAGCTCCTGAGGAGGTGAGCTAACTTCTGTTTCTTCCTCTTCCATTGGCACTAAGTCTGGCAGTTCATCACACTCAATATCGTCAAACTCTAGCTCATTATCGCCGTTGTTCTCTGGAACAATACTACCTCGGGAGAATTGATTGGTTACAGCCGCTGACCTGTCTTCATCATTGACACTATCAGCCACACATGAGGAATATGTTGAGGATTCACACGAAGCGGTCGGACCATTGACAGTTTGAACCTTTTCTTGGTCCTCCTGAGTAACAGTTTTGGGACACTTTTCCTTGACGCTACACTCGTTCGGTTCAGAAGATTCAAAGTTCTAAAGATCATTATAATAATTCTGTAAGCACTTACATTTAGCCTGTAACCCATTACAAAATATATCTTAAGTATGAAACTATAGTCAATCGATCAATCAAGCAATTATTGTAATATTCTATTCTAAATACAAGATACTCCAACTGATCCGTAAACAGTTAAATTTTTATTAACTTTTGATGTAGGAGGGCTCTAGCTTATGAGCAGGGATTTGGGGGACCCAAAGGCATCCATCTTTAGGTCTCCCGCCAGATAAACAGACGATGTTGTCGTTGTCATCTTTTGCATCCTGTTAACCTCTTTCATAAATGGCCACCATTTAAATATTCTTTTGTCTTCATTCATATTAGCCTCACTAGCCTCGTTCGGGATAAGGTATTCCTTTGAATTTTCTGCTCGAACACGAGACTAGTAAGGCTAATTTGAATGAAGACAAAAGAATGCTAAAATGGTCACCATTCATGAAAGAGGTCTATAAAACTCAACATCTTCCAAAATGTTGTCAATCAGCAGCAACTGTAGTCTGTAATCCCACCACCTCAAACGCTCACGCCAAGACACTGGAAATGAGTTAAGTGGAACGCATCTGGGGAGTCAGGAATAGTGGTCATCGGTCGTGCCTCCCCATCCACGACAAGGGATCGATTCTTGCGCTCAACATGTGGGCTGAGATTGATCCAACTCAATCTAACTCCAAAACATTTAACTTTCACGTCAAATTTGAGCCGTCAACCGACTAACCTGGCTACGAAGAATGAGTAACCACTTCTTCATAATTGACGTTAAATGAAGCACTTACGTATTTATTTTGTTACAAATGGAAATTATACAATGAGAAGATATAAATGTTCACACCTGCGGAAAGCCGATCTGCGTACTTGACGGCGGTTGAACAGGAAGGGTAACAACTAGCTGCTTTTTACTTTTATCAAACTTTGCTGAACCATTCTCCTCATCCACAGAATAAGGCAAATTAATGTGAAAAGAATCAAGGGTAAATAAGACAATGTGAAAATCATTTGTTGCACTAGTAACGACACTCAATTATTAGACTAACAGAAATTAGTACCAAAATGTAACGCTGGCAGTAACTGATCGTGTTTTTAATGATCTTGAATGATCGCATCATTAACAGTGTCCTTTTTAAGAACAACACGCTGCAGACAGCGTATACTGGGTTACCTGTATTACTGGCTGTAGCAATAAAAAAAAAGTTGTGAGCCACTTTATAGTTGAAAATGCCTTAAAATAGAATTTCACAAAATCAAAATGCTAGCAGCCTTTATGGAACAAATAACACAAAAGTATAAAGCTAAAAGATATATTATTTTTCTTTGTTATGTATGTTGAACCTTAATATTTTAACAGTTTCATATAAAATAAAGCATAGGTACCTCAAGTTGAGACAGTTAAATATGTAACAGACGAAGTTAAAGCGATGTTTTATCATTCAATAATCGAAGGGCTTCAGATTGCGCTTCTAGGACATTACTTTATATACAAAAAAATACTAAAAAGGAATTACATATGAAGTAATTGTCATTACAATCTTTGTGTTCGACAAGTTAAAGTGGTTGACTAAGGCGCTACCGTTTAATGCGACAATTCAAAAGAATGCTTAAAGGATATATCCAGATGATAGGCAGGATTCTTGCAGTCCAACAGAAGTTGCTTCTCAAAGATATCAAGATCCAGTCCTTGTGCGGAATTCTGTAGCAAAATACATGGCGATGGAGATCATTTTCTGACCATCTCTTCTTTCATTTTCAATCAAGCAAAAGGAAAATTATCACTTAAGTATTACTTAATATATAGGACACAGGATTTTAACAAGGTTTGTGATAGGCCGAAACAAGGTTGGCGTACGCTTTATTTTTCTTTTGATTGGTTAAAAAAATCTGTGTCCTCTACAAGAAGTGTAGTAAAACCATGGTCGTCGGTAATTTATATGTAGTTACGCTGAGAAGTCACGATAGGTAAAAATCATTTGCTCCGATATATCTTACTTTTTTGATAAACAGAGATTCTTTGTAATGTAAAAGTAAATAAATATTAATAAGAAGAGATAATAATAGTCTTAATTTGAGCTTCTAATATTCTTAAATATAACAATGTTTTCAAAGCTCTTTGGAGATTTATGGATATGAGCGCAATGTAAGTTTAAGGTTATTATTATTATTATTATTATTATAAATTATTAATACTATAATAGAGTCAATTTACTTGTAATAATATTTTGGTAGATGGTCCAATAAGAAGACGTAATCAGTTCAACTTTTAGTTGCATGAAAATATTTTTCTAAATAATTATTCTTTTTAGAATCGTTTTGTATTTCTATACATGGTTTCGAGCTCAACTAGAAAAGGAATGTGGTTAAGGCTCTACCAGAGAACAAATACTTTATTTATCTATCTTTCTAGCAGTTATTATCAGGGTGTAACTTCCATTTGGATTTGCCATAAATAAATAAAAACTGGTAGCTTTTGACCGCCGCCTGGTTAGCCTAGTTGGTAAGGCGCCAGTCTATCCTGCGGAAGGTCTGGGGTTCGATTCCCGGCCGGACCAACACTCAGGGTCTTAAAATAATTGAGGAGAAAGTACTGCCTTTGCTCTAACATCTGCAAATGGTTAGACTTTCGTGTCTTCTCGGATAAGGACGTTAAACCGTAGGCCCAGGAGTAAGATCTTCGTAAGCGACCCCGAGTCCTATTACCTCTACTCCTAGGAACCTCACCAAGTTCCTAAATGTTCATAAATAAATGCTAAAAAGTGTAACATGTTTCATATACCTTTAAAGGAAGTTCGATATATACAACAAGTTCTTTTGGTCGTGTCATGTTTGCATTGGAGTCCCTAAAACAAAAAAAATGTTACTGCAGAACTAGCTTTTTTATAGAAGCTGAAACTATATGCTTCTATTACTCTATCACCTTCATTATCATCATCGTCATCCTTCTCCTCATTCTCACCATCCTCTTCTTCATCATTTTATCATTTTCATCATCATCTTCATTTCATCCTCCTCCTCATCATCATCATCCTTATCCTCATTCTCACCATCCTCATATTCATCATTCTTATTATCATCATCCTCATCCTCATCCTTATCCTCATTCTCACCATCTTAATCTTCATCATTTTTATCGTCTTCATAATCATTTTTATCCTCATTATCCTTATCCTCAATCTCAGTATCCTTATCTTCATCATCTTTATCATCCTCCTCCTCATTATCATTCTCATACTCACCCTCCTTCTCTCCTCCTTCTTTTCATCGTCATCATCATTACCATCATTCTTATTATCCACATACTTATTCTCATCCTCCTCCTCCTCCTCGTCGTCATTACCACCATCATCTTTACCATCCTCGTACTCGTCATCACACTCATCATCCTCCTCTTCCTCCTCGTCATTACCACCATCATCCTTACCATCCTCTTACCCATTATCATACTCATCATCATCCTCTCTTTCCCCCTCCTCATCCTTCCCATCCTCATACTCACCATCATCCTCTTCCTCCACCTCTTCGTCCTCATTACCATCATCATCCTTAACATCCTCATACTCATCATCATTAAACGGGTTCTACTTCGACGAAGGATAACGTCATAATTTACATACTTATAACCAAACTATTTCTTTAGAAACACCCGCGCAGCTCACACTAGTTAGTTTTCTCTTTATGATATATTATTTAACTGTTGTATAATGTAACTATAACAACAAAAAGTTAAACCAGTTAAGCCGAGTTCAGAAGAGCAGTTTATGTTACGAAAAGTTTAACTGAAACGAGGCTCAACGAAAAATTGCTATTACTTCTAAACTACTACCGTAAGATGTCAGATACATGAGATAAGTATGTCAGATACATGAGAGTAAGTATTTCATTTTTACGGTGTAGAATTTACATTTTTATTACCAAATTGTTTTTTTTAGAAACAGCGACGCAGCTCAAACTAGCTTACCGCTAGTTATTTTTCTATTTTAGATACATGAGATTGACCGCTCATGCACTACTTATACCTTGCACAGGTGAAGTTCTGAAAGTCAATGTGGCCACGATGGATGATACGATAAACTGGTTCACTGGAACTGACATTCTCTTCACTCTGACCGCACTTGCTTGAATCCTTTTTCTTTCCCTCCTTGTGGACTGGGGTAGGGCCATCAGGGTAGGGGTATGGGAACTGACTTCCTCCAATATCTTGATCTGGTGGTGTTTGGTTTTTTACCTAAAAATGCAAGGCAATTCCACTTGCAATACATTTTTGTAAGTCGAGGAAACATCTACCCCTCGAATGTTTTTTAAAGTGCCTAACACGAAATATTTTTTAATCTTAAAATAAAAGTTTTATGTGTATGTCAAAAATCTGAATTTGAGCTGGTATAAGCAATTGTTAACAACAAAAATTGATCTTGAAATTCGAAAAGTCAATGCGACATTTCTGCTCGGCCATTTTGGAGTTTGTGACGTCAGTAGATGCGTACCACAGGCGGCCAATTAATGCTCAGATTCAATGAAGATCTAAAATGACCGTTGGAAATACAGTACGAATGATGTAATATTTTTGAACTGCTTTTTGCCTCCGTGTTGGTCTGTCAGAACTGCGAAATTTTTTTTATCAAAGTTATATCTTTAAGTACCAAATAATAAATAGTAAATGTTTTTATAAACTAAGTTATCAACTTTAATTACTTTAACATTGACTTTTGCGACAGGTTCTTGCTGTACCTGCAACCAGTTTTACGGTCATTTTCTGTACAACTGAGCTCTTCAAAGTTTGTTTTCGTGCCTTTTTACAATGCGTGCATCCGTCGGGGTAGCGCGCGCTGCTTAAGGTAAAAAATCGCGCAAAAACGCCATTCTCGATCCAATCTATTCTCGGAATATAAAACATTTTGTTTGAATCCCCCCTCCTAGTAAAATTCTTGTGTGCAGGACTGCAATACTCTCTAATCCCTTGAAATCCTCTATATTCTTACCTCTTGGTTTGTTTGTGTCCTTATAACTGTCGCTTGCTTCATTCCTTTAAACTTCAACTTGGGAAATTTTAAATCTAAAAACGATAAGCAACAATGCGACAACATAGGTTAAATCAGCAACATAGGACTTGGCAATAAGAAACATTAAAACTTTTGTTTTGAAATTCAAGCAAAAAGTGATGATAACTTACTTTTTTTATCCAGCTTCACTTTGTGCTGTCTTTCTATACCTTCTAGTGCAGTATCAATAAGAAGTTTCTTGAAACGAGAGTCCTAATGTGAGAGAATCAGTACAACAGTGCATCAAACTCTTTATTTTCAATTACAGACACCTTATGTCAAAACGGTGCCTGGCACATGACGCAATAGGAGCCACATGGAGATACAAATCAGATCAGATTATTTTACCTTAGCCCTTAAACATCCAAGAAAAAGGATGTTTCTAACCAATTTTTTTCTGAGGTGCTAAAAGAGCATTAACTATAAATTTTCAACACCGTTTGATGTTTCGAACTTAAGGGCACATTGTACATTTACATTACATATAGCTAGCTAGCACTATAGATATAAAGTCAGACAGTCGCATAGATAGACTGACAAACAGACTGACAAACAGACAGATAGACAGACAGATAGATAGACAGACACACAAACTGAGAGATAGATAGATAGACAGACAGACAAACAGATAGATAGACAGACAGATAGACAAACAGACAGATAGATAAACAGACAGATAGATAGATAAATAGACAGACAGACAAACAGACAGATAGACAGTCGGACAGATAGACAAACAGACTGATAGATAGACAGACAGACAAACAGATTGATTGATTGATTGATTGATTGATTCACCTTTATTTAAATACGGTAGTTTCATAAGTAACAAACAAACTTCTTTTCATGAAAGCCGTATAAAATTTACAAAAAAATACAATTTAAAATTACAAAATCCATAAAATTGTTTAAAATTAGTTTGAATTAATCTAAAATCGTCAACAGCTTTTTGCCTGTGTTATATTTTTAATAAAGATAGTTTTAGATTGGGATGCCTTAATGTCACTCGGCTGAGAGTTCCACAACATTCCTCCTCAATAAGAAAAAGCTCCTTTACCATAATCGGTTTTTGGAGTATGATTGAAATCTAAATTGCATTCAGTATTTCTAAGTTTGTTTCGCGTGCATTTGAGAAAAGATCACTTATTTATATTTTGGGTCTTTGCTGTTTAGTATGTCATGCATAAAAAGGCTTGAGTATCTTTGACGTCTCGAGGCAAGATCTTCCCAATTAAATTGTTTTCGTAACTGTGCTGAACGCACATCATAGTTTTGAAATGTTATTATGCGTGCAGCACGATTTTGCAATTTTTGGAGTTAAGTAGCAAGTCTTTTGTCCAGATTGTCCCAAACAACATCACAGTAGTCAAAGACAGGCTGAATAAGAGACTTATAGATTATGTTTAAAATATCTAAAGATGCATAATCGCGGGCTTGCTTAAGAGCTCTGATAGACTGATTCACTTTTGAGCATAACTTATCAACATGTCAACATTGTCTATGTATAAGATACCAGTCATTTGTTAAGTGCAACAACGCTGTCACGGTTGAATGAAGGGAACGGCATCCAGACTGATTCTTTGATATATAATAGACCATTTGAATTTAGGTAGCAATATAACTGATTATATATTACCTTCTCACATATTTTAGAAATGGTTGGCAATACCGATATTGGTCTATAGTTTTGTGCATTGTGCGGTCGTTGTTCTTGAAGACAGATCGATAGACAGACAGATAGACATATTTATTTTGTTATTTTTTCATTAGCATTATATAGTTATGTCTGTTCAAATACTTCATTGTAAACTTAACAGAGACAGGCAGACAAAGAGCAGAAAGAGACTGAGAAACAGATAAAGTCAGACAGACAACAGATAAAAAGATACAGACAGACAGACAGACAGACAGACGGTCAGACAGACAGACGGTCAAGCAGATATGTCTGGTCTTTCTAACTTTACCTGCATTCCCTTCTTGTACGTCTCTGGGTTAAAGACTGCATCATACACAATGCATTTCTTTCCGGCTGCAATTTTGATGTATTAATTAGTTAGATCCCCTAGGATCGATAAGGGGGCAGGGAGGAAAAAAAACTAAGGATACATTCTGTTAAGATCAACCTTTTGTATTTGATTTTATTGAAAATCCATTTTAACAAACTTTAACTTAGATCTGTGCTCAGTGTAGAAAAAAATATTCAATAATAATTTTAAAAAAACTACAAATAATAGCCAAAGGCCATGCAACTTGTATGCGTTTAAAATAGATTATGACTGAGACACCAACCAAATACCTAAAGTATAACAAAAAATAAACTATATTACTAAAGAAATTATCAAATCATTAATATGCAACAGATCATCGTTCACTGCGTACAAAATACACGTGCACTATCGGTCAAAATGGATCAGGTGATTTTGCATTATGTTTCGACAATGTTACAATAATTGCGACTTTCTTCATTCATTAAAGCATTGTTAAGAATGCTGTACATATAGAACATGGACGAGTATTTAATAATTGTTTTGTTAAATACTGTACAAGGTCACTATTAGTCAAAATGATTTTCCAGCGAAAGTTGTTAAAAGTATTGGCGGTATTTCACCAATACATGTAAATAATTTTGCGACTTTCAAACAAAACATTGAAGTTTAAATTTCGTATGTACTTGTAATTACGTTTATGTTCCGTGCACGAAATGCTGGTTGAGATATTGCATGCGAGGGAGCTTAAATGTCAGCAATCAAACATGGCGGATTTTTATTAGGCTTTTCATTGTGCCTTTTGCCAGTCTACTATACAGTTATTGAGTTTAATATCTGTCTGTGGAATCGAATTAGAATTGTAGAATAATTTCCAGCTTTGATACTACCGAAGCTTTATCCGACAAACACAAAGAAAATCAAGATAAATAAATAGTGGAGTTATTTTTTTTTTACTTTTGTCAACATATGGACCTTCGTTTCTTAGGGCTCAGGACGTTAGTTTTGAAAGTGAACATGAGAATAAAACTGCCAAATCAGGAAAAAAAAAAATTGAAGCATAAAATTATTGACTGCGCATCCGAGGATATTAGCAGTTTTCTAATCTAATGACATTACTAGAAGCAAAATCGTATTCAATTTCCAAACTAAAAAAAAATGTATATCCTGGAAAATTCTACTTCTTAGAAAAAGGTTTTTGTGTGCAGGCAGAAAGAAATCAAAGTTTTAATAATGTAATATTCAATCTTTAATTTAAAAAATGAAGCCTGGACATTGAATTCTAATTGAGATTGATAAATGACGTCAAGCACGGATGGGTCGTTCACAAGAATCTGTTTTGATTTATGAAATAAATATTTGCCTTTTCTTAAATTTACTTAAATCTGTACATTTACTATTTGACATTATTGTAAGTAGTTTGATTTGTGTTAGATGACTCGGGAAGCAAAAATAGTCAGGATCATTGACAAAATCGGCATGTTTACTTTATTAAACAGCCCCGATAACCTTGTGATTAATTTGTGAAAACATTTACTATATTGGTTGAATTCTTCTAATTCTTGTTTGAATTTCTGAGTTAATACTTGCTGTTCATTTATAGACCTCGAGAAGGCTTACGACAGAATCCCAAGAAAAGTACATTTTGCTGCCAGAAAAAAGACCAAGAGACGTTGGTTAAGCTGGTGGAGGTGATGATGTACAAAAAAAGAACAAGGAGTCGGGAAAGCAGAAAGCTTGGGATTAGTCATCATTAAGAAACTTTTGTATGTGCTGGTCAGGCAGCTTCCTCGTTAACCCTTTCACTCCCAATCAGTTATCAACACTCAACTTCTCCTTACATAACAAACACAACATAAGACATTTGGTAATAAGAAAATGAAAATTGGTCGAACAAAGTAAACTACTGAAGATTAAAAGTGGAAATCTCTTAAACTTGTACAATGAAAAGTATAGGATCATGTTGGGAGAACTTAATATTTGAACTGGGACTGAAAGGGTTAAAGTAAGAAAAATGGTGAAAAGGATTATTTTATGTAAATTATATATATTTAGTTATTTGTTTTTGTTTTTAATTGTTGAAATTTGTGCCTCAAGTTTGAGAAGTAAAGTAACGTGCCATGTAATGCAATGAACGTACAGTAGATTGCATATTAAAAGGATTAGAAACTGATTCAGTTGTTTTCTGTACAAAGAGATATGCATTTTCTGGAAGCAAAATAAACTCGAAAAACTAAATATTGCAAAAAGCTGTAACTCCTCACTCAGTGTGTGGCCAGAAGGTGTGGTGCATTTATTTCTAAACAAAACACTTGCATAACACTCTAAACATAAATATTAAAGTTTCTATTTAGATTACCATTATCAAGATCGTCCCTGGCATGTGACAGACTATATGGTATGTGCCACTGTTGTCCAACTTTCCTGTTGAAAACCACGATAAAAGGGCAAAAATATATGTACAGTAAACTACTTTTCAATATGGGTAAAAATCTCTACTTGAAAAAGTAGAAAATTAATGGAACTCCCAGTGAAACGTAAACATCGCCCCAAGATGAACTGATTTGAGTAACAAACAACTAAAAACTGTTCTTTTTTTATAATACTGTCCTCGGCAGTATTATTGTTGTAACCATCAAAGCTTGATACTAACTTTTCAACCAATTAATTATGGTTAGGGGCAATTATTAGATTACACAAGCCTAAAATGGTTTTTGCTTGCCAAGCGCTGCCATTCCGAGATGTCATCCTTAAGAAAATAAAAACTAGCCAACGAGGCTAATGATGACAGTCAACCAATTAGCACAAACTGAATTATTTTCTACTACTTTGAAGCTAGTTGGCTATTGTTAGTGTCAAGCCCTGAACCATTCTGTCTGAAAACAACAAGGCAATTCCCGGATTTCATATCGGAAGAGCCTAAGTACAAATCTCTTAATTCTCATAAGCACAAAAGATGACTAAGACCACACTATATATAACAAAATCCCAAAGTTTGATGTTAAACGGATGAACAATTAACGAAATGCAGCTGTTTTAAAATACAAGAATTACAAAAGAAATGTATGGCGCCCGGATGCCATGTGAAGAATCGTCCGGATACCATACATTTCTTTTGTAATTTTTGTATTTTAAAACAGCTGCATTTCATTTCAGCTGCATTTCATTTCGTTAACTGTTCATCCTTTAAAGGACTAATAATCTGGCAAAAATACGGTTATTTCTTTGATCAGCTGCCCCCTGCCTCCCCCCCCCCCTCCCCTGCCTTCCCCTGCTGGCTAGGCCCATGAACAGTACCCATCTGGGCGAAATTAAAGTATTTGCACCATTTCTGAAGCATGGCTAAGCACCTTTGTCACCTCCATAAAAGATAAATATTGAAGTAAAAAATCAGTTTCACCGTTCTGAAATGTTTTCACGTTCATAGAATATTTAATGGTTCTTGAGATGACACCATGTAGCAACTACTGCTAGTTGTAGTTCTGAAAAGCCCTATATCATACGCAAAAGGGTCTGTCTGCTACTTGTATGATCTGCCACTCAACTGGATTTCAGAACTGCAAGTATACGTGTAAACGTCTATTGTTTACCTGTTTACAGTAAATAGTAATGATCACAAAGAAAAAGAAATGCACACTATTTATGATTAAATCTGATTTGGTTGTTGTGAAGGGTTTGCTTCTTGTCCATTGTGAGAGTCAAATAAAAAACAAACACAAGTTTTGGTTGCCATAAATGCTTTGGGAGGGAACATCTAGAATCTTGTTGTATAGTAGATAGGAAGGGGTAGGTAAATGAGTACCAGCATCTGCTGGGAGCTATCCTGCGATGGATTATAGTCCCGTCCAGGGGGAGTCATAAACTCTCATTTGCTTAACACTATAATATATGGAAATCGGAGATAAACGCCGTCTCTATGGTCTATGAGGCTCGTAAAGGATTTATCTTAGCTCACAGTACTAGCGGTTGTATTCAAGCAAAATATGTACCTTAATCCATTTTCATTCATTTCCCTGTTTTCAGCAGTAGCCTTTTCAATGTGTTGGTTGAAACAAACATTGACAAATGCTTTTAAGCCATCATTCTTTCGGGTTGTCTTCACAACAAAACCATCCTAAAGAAGATCGATCATAAAACTTTTAAGACCATTTCAAGTTCATTTGCTTTTAATTAGTAAACCGGAGATAAGCGCAGGCCCCATGGGCCAATAGGCTCGTAAAGGAGTTAGCTTAGTATATCTATCAAGAAATGTAATGACTGTCCTACAATACTTGCACAGCTTTGATAAAACTGGTACGTACTAACAATACAACAAAACATCACAATCCAACTATCTTTTCAAACAATTAGCTTTTGTCCATAACTTTATGTAATTCATCTACTTGTTTTAACAATGACTTAGTAATACATAGACAAGCAAAAACAAACGATATAATCTCTCGATGTTTCGGCGACCTCATGATGCCATTATCAAGGGTACATATGAGAATATACTTAACAAATGATTGTTCAAGAGTTATAACTAATTAACATAGCGGACTGGGAGGTGGCTACACAAACACTTTAGCAGGGATAGAGTCTGTTTGCACGTTCGAACTTGGTGTTAGCTTGATGTACAGCATCTCGTTGACAAGACAATCGAATTTGTTCATGCATTTCTTGAGAACTTTGAAATAGCTAAGGAATCACCATACCGTTACTGACATCTTCGATTTTGTCAATGAAGCGCGACAACTGAAAATCAACAAAGATTATATCTGGGCATCGTATGGTGTGCCATCTTTATTTATCAACGTGCCGTTTGACGAAACAATTGCGATCCTAACCGAGAACGTCTTCAGGGACAACTGGTTTAACTCTACATTCAACTTGAAGATCTCCAAACAAGACCTTATTGATCTGTTGAACGTATCCACCAAGGTTCAGTTGTTCCAGTTCAATGGTGCCCTATATGAACAAACCGAAGGAGTGGCCATGAGGTCCCACCATGGGCTATTGCTAGAAGGCAAGCAGCCTGATTATTACCGCAGATATGTTGACAACACTCTCACTATAATGAATGCCCAACATTACTATAGCTACGGACTTCCTAAAGACCCTGAACCACGCCCATTCCTTTTGTCAACTTTACAATAGAAATCGAAATGGATGGCATGCTCCCATTTCTTGGCACCCAGCTCAATCGCCCGTACTGATTGTCCTCTTCATGGCCTTACTTTTCGGAGGAGTGTGAGTGCTTGAAGTCTTTATTCTCACGTCATTAATACCTTTATCAACTCAAGAGTTGCTGACCAGCAGCCAATGCAGGCATTGGCAAGATTGGCGGGAAATGATGTGACCTGAGTAGTCATACCCTTCAAAGACCAAGACTCCACTAATAATGTTAACAAGGAGTTGAAAGACCTTAGCATTAATTAAGCTCCAAACCACAATCCAGCCTGTATTCGTCAGTCGGAAAATTGGCTGATTATGGAATGCGAGACCTAAGCGCAGCTAAGTTAATCAACAGTGCGTGGTATACCAGTATAAATGTAACCTGTGTGTTACAGGGAGCTATGTAGACTACACGCGTGGGTATTTATATCCTCGCGTGGATGGCCATAAAAGCACGTTGAACTTGCAAACAGCATGCAAAGAAAGTCGTGTTCGACAGCTCGGGGCTAGTGGATTTTGCTATCAGGCTAGAGAATTGTGTGATTAGAAAGAATTAAGAGAAAAATATCATATTTAAGCCCCTGGCAGGATTCAAACCCCACATCTTCGGTTTACTAGTCCGACGTGTTAACCACTGCAACACAAGGACCAACCACGCTGGCAACGCAGCGGGACAGTGTTATATATTACATGTAGGTGGTAACTGTAGGGATTCCCAGGGTGATATATTTCTCTATTGGTAAGTTGAACACCGTAATTTTTGGTACGCATATATGGTAATATATGTTGACAAATGTAATTGGAATGCGTTCGGTGAGTAGATAGACATAGAAAGAATTATGAGAAAAATATCAATATAAGCCCTCGGTGGGATTCGAACCCCACATCTTCGGTTTACTTCGGTCCGACGTGTTAAACACTACACCACAACCTTGGACCAACCATGCTGGCAATGCAGAGAGAAAAATATCGCCCTGGGAATTCCTGCAGTTACCACCTAAATATAACCATGTCATGTACAGTATGTGCCCTATCCAGTGAATGGTGTTAACAGTACAGTTATAGACAGTCATGACAACTTAAGTAACAGCCAGTAAAAAATTATAGCCATGATTTAAAGCTACAGTATCTACCCTCAAACATTGTAAACTATGTCTAGTTCACAGTAAATCACATGCCTTAATGCAGTAAATTGCACACCTTATCACAATCTTTAAAATAATATTTAAGCATCTATGCAATGAACAATAATACAGTCATTTATAGGCAGTCCAGGCCTGTGATCAATCACACGCTTGAGGTGAATTGCATAATTATATGCCTTCCTGTACAAGAGGAATCTGGTTTTACCTACCTCTGGGTTGACAAACTTGACATCTCTTCCTCTATCTTGCTCCATTCTAGCAATTTCTTCCTCATATTTCTAATTAGCAATGAAATCGTGAATTAGAACTGACGTAGATATAGACATTTGACAAGGAATAAAAAATTGTAAAATATTTTGAATCTTGTAAAATTGGGCAACAATGAAATTAAACTCGATCTACAGCCTGTGGTTGTGGAATGTAAGAGAGGATAACAAATTAATGGACCTGTGGTCAAGGTTGTCATTAACTTTGGAAATGCAACCTTGGACACCTTAAGGAGGATGGGGGAGGGGGGGGGGGGATTGTAAGGGGATCATCTCTTTAAATTACACAGACAATCAGCTCACTGTTTTTCAGTGCCTTGTTTTATTGTCTTGATTTCGAATTTGCAACTGCTCACATTTATAAACAAAAACAAAATTAAGAACAAATTATAGTTGAAGCAGCTAAAAATTCAAGAACAACAAGCCCTGGTAAATTTTACTGATTCGATCTCTGGGAGATCGCTCATTAAATACTAATGGCAACTGGAAGGAGGAAATGGATACACGAGCGCACGGACAGGAGTGAAAAGGAATGGGGAGAGTTACATAAACTGAATCCATGCACTGAACAATGAGAACCTGTAGTTCAAAATTGGCTCAAAGCAAAAAACTATAATTACATGAGTCTGACTCCAATGTCCAGTATGTATGCGGCAAAGTGTTTGGCCAACTGTATTTCATAGCAAAAGAAAACACCTTACAGTATGATTTCAACACACAGACAGTAATGAATTTTATTAAATGTTAAAGTACATGACAATTTTAAAAAGGACTAATAATTAAAAATACAAATTGATCCAAACACAATTTAGCACACTAAAAACAATTAAGTACTTTTGAATTGACAGTCACACAACTTGCTGCTTAATTTTTGCCAACACTTATCTTAGTTCTCAGTTTTAAACACGCAACAAAGTAAGTAAGCGAAAAACTAGAAATTGCCAGTTATTAAACATTCCTTTATTTAAATCGAGTGCAGGACAGAGAACATTTTATAATTATAGAGCAGTCACATTATGGAATAAGCTAGACCAATCAATAAAATTAAGTAAGAATGTTAATAGTTTTAAGGGTAAGTTAAGAGCGAACCTTCTTCGAAAATTTAG
>JAOBRB020417843.1:0-10071 GCA_027575285.2 Zoanthus pulchellus | reverse complement strand
CGTCCTTGGGACTAGTCCCATGAAACTGCTTATGCCATTTATATGTAGAAATTTTATTCGCAGAACATGCGTTTTGTCCAGGGCCGTTTTAAATTGGGCTAATTAGGTGGGACTAGTCGCAGGGAATTGCTTCTCGAAAGTGTGTACAGACCACAAACTTTGCTTCTGGGTCTCGTCCCCTCACTGGCCCCTGAGACCAGTCCCTGGTACCTGTCCCCTAGTGTATGCCGGCATTTATGGTCACAAATGAATGCATCAAATCCTCTTGTTGTGTATTTATTATCAAACAGAAAAACAACATTAAAGCATCACTTGCACAGTGTTTGTGTTGTGTATACCGGCCTTTATGGTCACACAAATGTATCAAATGTTCTTGTTTTGTATGTATACTCAAACAAAAAAGAAAACATTAAGGCCACTTAAAAAAAATTTCAGGTTTATCATCAAAATTTTCTGAAAATTCAGTGAGGGAGGGCGCTTTTTTTTTTTTTTTTTAGGGTTAATGCTTTTGCGGACTGCTGAGTTAGTTCACGAATAAATCTGCTCCACCAATTACCAAACTAAGTTGGACAAAGTGACATTTCTAAGGTGGAGTTTGAATGGCTAAACGAGTGTGACACAAAGTCATAGAAAAGGGAATAAAGTGTCGTAATATACTGCCGGCCGAATGGTTTGTCACTCTATCAATTATTATGCAACATGGAAAATGTTTCTCGACTTTTTCGTCATACATATTTTTTTTAAAAAAAATTAAAAAAAAAAGTCAATGCGCTGGCAAAAATCAGTGCGCGCGCTGATGATAAACCAGGAATTTTTTTTAAGTGGCCTAAAGGTCAAATAAACCCAATCTAAAAATTTTTTTTCCTACCATTATAAAGCGACGAAATGTTAAACAAAACAATTTAAAGGACATTTATACTAACTTTTTTTTCTGAACCGTTAAAAGAAGGAAAAAGTTAAACTTACGAAGACAGCCGATGTCTTTACGAAAACGTTTCCAAACTGGCCGTGCGGTTTAAGGGAAGGAATGGAGCTTTGTGACGTTGTTGTTGTCTTATTTCTGCATTTCTGGGGGAACTTAACAAAGCTAACTGTGGATTTTTAGTTGTTATTTGCGGTTTATGGCCACACAAAACTCCATGACTTTCCTCTGAAGTTGACTGTGAACTTGAAACTAAAGCATTTTCACATTTTCCGCACCAATAATGACGTCACAAGTCTTATTTCAGACAATTTGCCGACAATTTCCTGACCGCTTCACGAAAAATAGTGATTTTCACTTTCCTATATCTCCGCAATGCTTTGACCAATTTGTTTAAAACTTTAGAATATGTTTGTTTCATACTTACTAAACATATTGAACTCAAAAAAGAGAAAATCTAAATCTGGGTTTATTTGACCTTTAAAGCATCACTTGCACAGAGGGCAGAACCACTTCTTTGCTTTGGGCTTCCCCTTGAGACCCACGCACTGAAGATGGAACCACTGTACGTTACATTCTGCTCCATCGCAACCAACCATCAGGCCATACTCGCCTTGGTTACATAAACAGTATAAGACCTCTTCATCTGCAAATTAATAGTGTAGTGTCTTAATAAATGTTGATATTAAATATATTTTAATATTGTATTCCTTGTTTGGTTGTCTGATACTGATTTTAATGGAAATGTGTGGTACATACCCTGACACTCGGGACAAAAACCCATTCCATGGGTGGAGGGTGTTTCAACCCAAGGCAGTCTAGACAGTATGTGTCGCTACATGCGGCTGAACAAGCAAGGTCTGCCTTGTTGCTGCACACGATACAGGAACCAATACTAGCACCATCTGCAAGATAAGGAAAAAGGTACACAAAGCATTAGAAGTGAAAATTTTAATACATCTGAACCAGATCAATAGAATGATGACATACCTGATTTGTTCTTCTGCTTGTTCTTTCTAGTATGTGCCGCTTGTTTCCGTCTTTCATTTACACCACGGTAGTGATCCAGATGCCACTCCACCTCTTGGGCAGGCAACAGAAGTTTCTCAGCCAGCTCTTCTACTGAAGTACCTTGGGGGTAATAGAAGGAGACTGATTGACTGAATGGCCGTTGACATTATTGGCTACTACGTATATCAACAAATTACTCACTGTTAGTTTTAGCAGCAGCCTTTAACGTTACGCTAGGTGGAGACATCATTCTGTGTTCACTGTTATCAGTACACAACAGGTCTTCGGGCTTCATAAAGCTTCCAGGCCTTTTCGGGTCAGGGACAGGAATTGGCAACCAGGTAACTGAGGGTCCACCTTCATACCATTTCATTTCACAGCTGGTTTCACCATTCTTGCATCGCGGATGAATACATTCAGGTTCCCCACAGAGAGTTAAATGAAAGATGTAATTGCATGGTACAGTCTTGCTCATGTGCCGGTTGCGTACATCCCAGATTTCTTGAAAATACCTGTGAAGGTCTGGGTCACTGGTTTTAAGTAGCTCCTTTTCCTTCTTGTTGCCTTTGAGAAAGGTGAGTAGCTTTTGGCGGCGTGACATATCAGACTCTGCCCCTTTGAAGAGATGAACTGGACTTCCACAACAGCTAGACCCCTGGACACGGTCAATGTACACCTCAGTGGCAATTTCCAAATTTTGCTTGAGCTTTTCCTTGTCTAGTCCACCAGGGCCATAATTGCTTCCACTAAGAGTTGAGGGGATAAAAAGGTTGGCATGTGCTTGAGAAAGCCCACCGTTCATTAATTCCACTCGGTTTAAGTATGACCCTCCGCTGTGACGGGATGTAACAAGAGTAGCAACCTTAGCGTGTTTTACATGTCGCTCTGTCCAGTAAAACTGAACCTCTACATGGCTTGGGCCTTCATCACTTGCTCCATCGACGCGAATGGAATCTATGGGCCTGTTTGCCATCCATGGTTGGAGATCTGGTGAATTCTGCAGGAATTCCAAATCAGCTGCATGCTGAGCCGCATTCTTTGGATAAGTGAAGTGGGGCTTAACGACGCCCACACATGCCTGCTTGCTGGTGTCAGTTTCCATAAACAGGTAAGAAGTGGTTTGGATCACCGAAGGGTCCGTTCGTGTTGTCAGGGCTGGCCTGTTAGTGAGAGTTATAGTTTTAGAGTGCTTATGATCATACGTTGTATCAAGTCTAAAACCAGACTGGTCGTCACGGTTTAAAAGAACTTTGTTGCTGCCTTCCTTCAGTTGAATATAATCAAGCCCTCTATATAAAGCACAACTCCAGTGTGCATCCGGATTTATTCGTACGGAGAACCCCTTTCGAGCCCGCCTGCATGTTATCTTGGCCACATTCTGGTATCGTTTATAGGAGAGATGCCTCTTGTTCCGGGCATAACAAAGCTGTACTATGCTTCCGTAACCAATTTTCGTACCATATTTCTCTTCAAGATGGGCTTGTATAGACTTATAAGTTACTTTCTTCCCACGTCTCCTTTCCCCATCGAAAGTCAAAAGTCCCGTTCTCCTCCATGCATCTGCTCCAACTTTTTTGCTTTCTACAAATTCCTCCATGTCCTTTCCAATCGTGGGAAACTTTTTCTGTAACCGACTTGCTGATGGAGGGATTCTACGTTTAAGAATGCATGTTTTGGCTATTTCTTCAGCCATTTTTCTCTCTGCTCACTGCTTAATGCGCAACCTTTCAGATCTTATTTTCCTTAGCGTTTCCTCCCCAAGCTCATCTGTAATTTCCACTCCTTCCCAGTATTGATCTTCATCATTGTCAGAATCTGCTTCAATTTCTGGGCCATCTAGGGAACGCCTCCTTTGCACCTCCAAGAATGTTTGACGTGATACCTCAACACGCATTTCTTCATCGAATGTAAGATTACTTGAAGGCAAGTGGTCTGTGAAGTCAAGAATCACCTGATTGAGCACTTCAGAAGTATAGTTCCGCAAGTATTGACTGACCTCCTCAAAAAAGGCAAACCAATTTAAGTCATGTTCCCTCAACCAGCTCAACAGAACATCATTGGATGGTGCTGGATTTGCTAATATTGCTGTTTTGCTAATAGCATCCGGATCATTTGAATAATTCGGGCCACTGGGTGTGGTAGCTAGCTCTGGTACTGGGTTCGCTATTGCTGTTTTGTTAATAGCATCTGGATTAAATGAGTTACTCGTGCCACTAGGTGTGGTAGCTACTCCAACAGTAGATACGTCACTGGCATGGGGATCATGCTTTCTGCTGGATGTGTCAGTATTTTGACTAGGATTAGTAAGATCTGGATGCTCAACATCTTCCACATTGTTATCATCACATACATCATCAGTTGGCATTATTTCACACGCTTCAACATCAAAGTCGACATTGTCCTCCCCTTCTTCATTAATGACATCTTCTAACCTAAGGGACCTCATCAAAGCTTTGTCTTCAATCTCTGCAAGCTCAATAACGGACTGTCTAATCTCTGCTGCTTCTTGAAGAGCCAGACGTACCTTTCTACTCAGATCCTTGTATGATCCAATTCCATAAACCTTCCGAGCCTGTTGTGATGTAAGTCCAGCTGCCTCGCATGCAGCAAACTTGAGAAGTGTTCGGTCCTTGTCACTGGATGCTAGTTTACAAAGTGCTGTGAGAGTGTTTCTATCTAAACCTGCGACTTGCTCAGGGGCAACCAGCTGGTTAATCCAGTGCATCAGTCGGTTGTAATCAACGGACGGGCAGTACTCAGTTACATAAAGTTTAGAACCCAAGGACCTTTCAAGTGCAAATATTGCAACTGGTAGCTGAAGCAGTCTCCTAACAGCTTTGTCCGATTTGTATTTGTTACTAGGGAAGAATTTGTGGTACAGGTCTGAAACTTTGACAATTCCTTTGTCCTGAATATAGATTGCAATTTCAATCAGAACGTAACATTCTTTGCAACTAACAGAATGATGCTGCTGGCAATATCTTGCTTTAAAACTAACAAATTCAACGAGAGTAAACATGTTAAGTTTTGATATATATAATGACTTTTCAACTCGACAAGAGGCCACATTCCCCAATGTTGACCTTGTTGAAGCCACGAATGTTGAGTATTTGCCAGCAGCATCTATGGTAAAAAATGAGGGTCATCGCAAGTTTGGTTATTATCTACAAGAATCTGAGAAACCTCCGGTGGTGTAAAGGGTGCCTCATCTGATTCCATGGCATGTTGAAGGCCATCCAGAGGGTCTGGTTGTTTAGCTGATGGTGAACAGGTTTTCTTTGCTGCCCCAATGGAGCCCATGCCTTGTTCGAGGCCATCAGGGGGGTCCAGTTGTATACAAGAACTGGTAGTTGATGGAGTACAGGTTTTCTCTGCTGCTTCAATGGAGCCCATTCCTTGTTGGAGGGCATCAGGGGGGTCCAGTTGTTTACAAGAACTGCTGGCTGATGGTGTAAAGGTTTTCTTTACTGCTACACTGCCATGTCTGAGAGCATCAGAGGGGTCTGCTAGTAAACAAGAACTGTTTGGTGTTATCTTGGCAACTAAAGGATCTACCACAGTAGGTTGTTGGCCATCAACATGCGCAGGCTTCTTATTGGAAACTTGGGGAAGGAAACTTGTGATTTTTGCATGACTTGTGTTCAAGGATTTTGTCTTTGCATTTTGCTTTTCACATTTTCTTCTCTTGGTCTGAAGCATGGTGAGTTCTTCCTGTAGTTTTCTTTTTTTTGCTCTCAATTGCGAAATCTGTTCTGTCAAGGTTGCAGCCTGCCCAAACTGTTTCACATGGATATGTTTTTCGCGCTGCCTGGTCAGAAGTCCCATTTGTGTGTCAGTATCAGTTAAGTCTTCTTGAATCTCTTGCAGTCTCTTTACTTTAAGCGAGTCACTTAAATACTCTCTCTTCTGTGCTCTAGCACTCTCTCCAAATTGCCTCGATCTGCTTGTCTTTTTCTTGTAATTGTACCCACTATTATGTAACATCTGGCGTGCTGAATGGCATAGTTTTTGTTTGTCATTTAACATACCAGGGTCATCTAAAGCTAGTTTCAAGGCTGCTTTGTTGAGTTCTGTATAGTAATTGAACATCTTGTGATCAGGGCCAATCTTTGAGGTGTCATATATCTTACTCTTCTCTTCAATTTCCTTCTCCTCAATCTTAACTGTTACAACTGTCTTCTGCTGAGGCATAACCTAGAAAGGATACCAGAAAACGAGTTCTGCTTGTTGATTTATAGAAAGCAAGAACTGGTACTGTAGTCTATAGTTGTTTTAGTAGAAAGCCATTACCAGTTACTTCCTTTGAATCCACAAGGATACTTTTTTGCAATGTACCAGCCGACAGGAGCCAACACATAGCAGGATTCGTGAAAGGCTGTGTGGATTTCTACTATAATAATAATATTATTATGGTCCTCACAGATTGATCTTCACAGATAATACTTAGTGAAACATTATTTGAGCCGGAGACTGCTGGTTCTGCACAAGGATTACCTTTTTATTGATTGGCATGGATATGTACAGTTTCAACAGTAACGTTGGCGAGGAGGCTTCAAGATAAAGTACCGCCAACAGTCATGGTATGAAGGGTTTGGAATTAAATGGTGAAATGACATTTTTTTTGCTAAAATTTTGGCATTTTATGCACTTTCCCTTATTGCGTGCATTGCAGGTATAGGACAATTTTATAGCAGAAAATGGGGCAGACAAAGAGCAGAAGGATCTTATCGACATGACTGACAGGGATTTGGACCTTCCCTGTCAAACTATATACCCTTTAAAATAGGGTAAGACCTTCATGTTGAATTTGAGAAAAAAAAGACAAAACAAAACAAAAAATATTATTATTGTTTTGAAGAGCAACTTGCCTGCAACTCAGGGCCAATCGTTAAACTACCATTGTTCACAAGAATTGTAGACTGGTGGGATCTTGCAATTGTACTTGAAGAAGTATTCACAACCTCAGATGACCTGGATTCAGCTAAACTGGATGACGAATTTCTAGCAAGCTAATAAAATAATGGTTAAGATAATGATGAGCATTCAATAGGCCATTACAGAAACATGAGAGGACTGGGAAAGAGTATGGTTGTTTTCTGTTTGTTTGAAAAAGTAAGATATTCAAATGAAAGATCATTTCTATGTTAGAGTCTCTACCACGAATAGAAGCATTTGAAGGGGAAAATGGCAAAATGGTAGCTCTCCAAATGTCACCCAAAATAGAGAGTTTGTATGGATTGGGTAGACAGGCCACAAAATTATAAGGCTTAATTATTATATGGAATTTTGCAACTTTTGCAAGGTTCCCATTTGGACAATTTTCCACTGAAAACTCTTAAACTTGGTTGGGTAGCTTTTCATTCATCAACATTTCAGTTTCAATGTTTAGATTTTCAATCTAATCAATATAACAAACTCGCCCCAGTGCCCTCACGTTTCTGCTATGGGCTATAGAAGTCTTATCTTTAAAAATAACTTTCACTTTTACTCCTTTGTCAAACTTTGAGCACTCCAAAATTTGCATCTAGGTTAAGTAAATAGTTATACATCCTGGTTGTTAGAGAAATAATTAAGAACAGCATTACAAACAATGAAAAAAAAACAACCCTTTTTTAAAATGTAAATGTGAAATTCAAAACAAAAATATTCCATACCCCCACCACAGAGAGAATTGGAAATTGCAGAGCTCGAGGGTGGGGAGGGTCAATATCTCAATTTTCCAGGGGGTAAACATCCAAATTTTCATACAAACACTGCATTTGTCACTTGGAAATTCCAGAGGGATGGGGGATCCTTTATCAAATTCCCTTCGTGGTAGGGGTATGGATTATTTTGAAATTACACAATGAAAGTAATCACTAACACAAAAAATTATTTAATTACACTGGGGAACAACCACTGACGGATTAATATGGCAATGTGATTCTTTATGGAGACAGAGTTAATGCACTAGAACACAGAACCTGACACACCAAACAAGAAACAAGTGTACATCATTGTGGGAGTTCTGGGTAATTTTCTAATATAATAAAAAGGCACAAAGCTGCAGAATGACCCATGAAACATAATCAGGATAAAAAAAAAATGATACGATACAACATCTAATGACAAACATCTAATACAGTTCTTTAATAAGTATGTACTGTACCTTAATATGTTTTAAAATGAGCAGAATGTCACCCACAGCAGTTATTCCAATTTCATGGATGCTCTCTTTGTTAATATCATCAAGCACATCCTCTGAAATGCTTAACAAGAAATTAAAAAAAACATCAGATCAACTGTTAAAAACCCCTTCACCTCAAGAAAGCCCAAAATCCTCCCTTCCTCCTTCAAAAAATAATTATTATTATCTTTGGCTAGAAATAAGTCATTTTTTGAGGTAGAAAGAAGTAACAAAAAAAACTGAAAGAAAACTAAGCATTATTTGTAAGTTGAGGTTCAATAAAAAGAATAAGTACATATACTGACATATTTAATGTTCATACATTATATGCTAAATTTTAGCAAGCAATAAAGAAAATCAGACTTAATACTAGATAAAAACAATGCTTGATTATCGGTATTTTCCTGCTTTTCCATTCTAAAAGAACACCTTATATTTCCAGGCTTCTATTCTTAATAAAACTAGACGCCTACAGGCATTTACTCAGGCTACAAAACAAAGATTACCTTGGCATAAGGACCTCAGAAATGCAAGCAATCATTTAATTTCTAAAAACGAGTTCAAGAGGCACTCTTTGGCAACGTCAAATATTTTCCGTATCCTTGTATACTGGGTTGCTTGTGTTTTATGAAGGAGAAATTATTTTTTTTGACACAGAGCAGAAATATTAACTGTACGAGTTTTAAGTTATCTGGTGAATTATTTTGTTGTAAATTATTTTACAAGTTTGCAAAATTGTAGATTTTTACTTGAATAAAAGTAAAGGAAGTTTTATATTATATTATAACAATATACATCTGGAAAACATTGATTAGCTCATATCTTGTATAGAATTGACATAAAATTATAAAAGAGAATTTTTTTAAAAACTTTTTGCGTCTTTAATTTTTCTGTAACTAGTAGCTTTCGCTAAGACTGTGCAAAGTCTAAGAACAGGCGCTCTCATTTTATTTTTTGAAAACTCTTGTCCTTTTCCATTTCATTTTGCGCAGCTAATAGTGATATTTGGTCACCGAAAAGTTTTCTTTTGAGAGCCCTAGTTGTCAATTAAAATTTTTCAAAAAATCAAGAACTATTTTCCTATCATAAATCCTCATCAGTTCTATATATTTTGACTTGTTTTATGAAGACTGTGAAAACTGTCAGCTTGCACATGGAACATTTGTGACCTTTAACCCCGGTTCAAAGCATGTTGACAGCTTGATTTGAATTGCATAATGAAAATTTTACAAATTCCGAAATTTTTTGTATGATTCTTTCTTCAATGGAACTTTTGATTTGCGTACGAGTCAAACTATAAAAAGTATTTCTTACATAAATCTGGGTTGTAAAAAAGCAAAATACTAAAAAAAAATTAAAATAACAAAAATGAACTAGATGTGTAGGCTGCAGCTTTTGTTTGACGGCAAACTTTGAAACCTGAAGTTCATACAGATATTGCAAATTTTTTATAGACAGAGTTGACCTAACCAGGTACAAATCAAATGAAAAATTACAGATATTAGTACGAAGAATAATTTAATTTGTGTATTTTGAGTATCTGAGCAAGAAGTTCATTGGACGACATCTTTCAGAAAACTTGAAACTCTTCTCGGTAATATCAGAATTTGCTTTCATAAATGTTTTATACAAACTGAAGCCTTGCAAAAAAGCTACAATAGGCTGAGAAGATATATTACGATGTACTGACTGTACTTACCGATTATCAACGAAAAGCTTAGCATACTCCTCAGCTCTGTCCTTTATTCCGGCATTTGAAAAAAAAGCTTTCCATCTAGAGTGATGAAAGCGATATCACATATTAAACGGAATTCGCACAACAACAAAGCGTAAATATAGTCTCTGGATAAAGGTCAAAGTGTTTTCTTTCAAATGTCATCAGGCTTATCAATGGATGCATTCATTTACATAAGGATATAAAAGGATTGTTGACACTTACTTCGTCACGCTATCCTCTCTCGTTGCCATGTTG
>JAOBRB020417749.1:0-10072 GCA_027575285.2 Zoanthus pulchellus | reverse complement strand
CTGGATTTTTGATATTTTATGGAGCGAAATGAGATCTTTGATTATGTATAAAATTTAGTGTGAATCTCGACGTGCCAAATAGCGATTTGCGGCTCCATATTCTTCCACTTTTTAGCTGCTCTCTCAAAGTGTCGCAGGAGGGTAAAGTTAAAAGCTTAAAAAATTCTAAAGATTTTATAAACTGCTAATATTTTTTATTCATCTATTCTAACAGGAAAAATACTTTAAAACTGACAATTATCAATTGAATAAGACAAACCGCGAGTGTTTTAGCGCCCTTCGAAAACCCATCAATTTTGGAACCAATATTAGAACCAACCACAGGCAGCAAAAGTGAGACGGCAATAGCACGAAATATTGACAGCTCGCACATAGGCAAAACTATAAGAATATCACAATACTGCATGTTATGGACACATACTGCATGATGTGTGATGTGGTGCCTGTCCTATTAATAATAATAATAATAATAATAATAATAATAAAAGTAATAATAATAATAATAATGCTTTATTTAACAGCGTATCCATTAAAAATATGGTTCTTCATCTGTTAAAAATACACTATAATTACATTAAAAATATATAAATACTAATTATTTAAAAGTGAAACTTAATGATTGAGATTAACTATTTACACTAGACAGAAATGAACTCGCATATGAACATTACATAAAACTTACTCATAAGATGAACCCCCCCATTGGTACATATACCATTACTTAACCCCCTATTACACTGTCCAAGTACAAGCATGGTGTGTACACTGTTCTACTAGTGCTTCAATCAAGCTGTTGATAACCAATACGATTTGAAAATTTTATTCAAGTTGTGATTGCTCATGGACATGTACGTGCACACATCTGATCATAGTATAAGGTTGGACAATAAGAAATTAAGGGATGGTGGTTAATAGTTTTGATTCATACCCATCACTTCTAGGCTTCATAAAATTGTTAGGGACTGCGTAATAAAAACAAATATTCATTTGCTTTTTCTTCCTTTTTAGCTTTTTCCTATGATGTCAGATTGTTCCACATAGCCATTGTTGGTAGCAAAACCTTTCCCTAACTCAATCTGTGATTTATGTAATAGCTTATGTGGGAAACTCCCCAAACTCACCCTCTGAGTTAATTTACCTATAGATACTGTTAAACAATTAATATCAGGGTATAAATTTACAGTTCTATAACCAAAGGTGTCAAAAGACACATAAAAATTTGTAAGTAAAACTGCGTGAAGTTTGAAACGAGAGTTTCTTTAATTTTAAAGAACATAAAAACAATGCTCACAAAGGTCATTTCAATTATCTGGATCAACAAGTCTTCAATTCAAATAAGTCAGTGTTATTGACTTTACATATCATGAAGTTGTAATCTTAAGGTTTGTTTTGATGGTAAACAATTTACATTTCTAGCTATCAATTAATAGACAAAAACTGAAATACTTTCAGAGCAAATCATGATAAGGGCAAATACAATTATCTAAAATGTTCAAAAACGCCCTTAAGTTAATCAAACGGCATGAATGTGTATCATGCCAGTTATTTTACTTTTTGGAAGTTTTCATAACTTCCGAGAGATTTGACCAGAAAGCTATTTTCTTCTCATTCCTCTCCCGCAAAATTTTTAGTTTTTTGTTTTTAACCTCTTCTATTTTTACCTTGATATTCCATGAGAAATTCGAGCATTTCGGGGCAGAAGATCTGCTTCTGCGTTTCTTTGAAGGGCGTTTTTCGGTGTAAATGGTAAGCATCCCACGAGTTAAATCACTATTTACAGTTTATGTCTCTGTTTTTGCATCCAAAATCCAACGAGAAATGGCATAGCCTCCTCGCAGACGTTTTTGTGTCACTCCTTCCCAGTTCTCTTCTCGCAAACGTCTGCTGAACATTCCATTCCCAAAACTGACCAATCAAAGTTTAGCTTTCATTTTTCGGTGGTTAGTGCCAGTTCCTTGTTACTTTTATTGCAGCATTTTTCTGAAAATGGCGGGTTTCGAGTTAGCGACAAAGATTGTGTGCCGAAAATTCAAAACAAAATATTTAAAAAACGATCAAAAACAAGCTTTACGCGCCTTTGCAACAAATGTGATGTTCTAGTTAACCTTCTGACTGGTTACAGAAAGTCTGTCATTTATCAGTCTTCCTGTGATTTTCGATGTGTTAAATCCAGAAAAAAAAACACATAGTTGTTGTTTCACCTCTCGTTCATCTTATACAGGACCAGGTCCACAATCTTACGCAGCTTGGTATTGAAGCCATCAGCTTAAGCGCAATCAAACATGAATAGGAGGAAGACAAAATGGAAATTATAAAAAAAGTTGAAAATGGCGAATTCGCAGTAGTGTATACAACTCCGGCGTCTTTGATTTATAATGAAAGATGGCGCGAAATGATGTCAAACCTTGTTTATAGTAAGAAGCTCTGTTGTATGGCGGTCGACGAGGCAAGATAATGTTTAAATTATTTTTCAGTGTTAGCATACCAGGCGCGGATCCAGGGGAGGTGAAATTGGTAGATTTTTCACACACCCCCCGCTTTTTATTCAAATTTCTGGTACATTGTTTGTGCTTTCCACCCTTCTTCACCAAAAGTCTCTTGTATATTCTTTGTATTATTTACCATCCTGCTATAATTTCTGGATCCGCCACTGTATATAACTTTTGCTATCCACGTAAAGGACTGCTCTTTTAGTGGATCTATTGCTATCTAAAAAATTTTTTTATGCATGTTTTCAAATTCTAATTTATTTTTGTTTTACAAAACAAAACTTTGCCCATTTCAAAATGAACATAATCAGACATAAAATAACTATTAACAACAAAGAATACTTTTGATGATACTGCTCTATTAACTAGTTTTTGCAAATCTTTTTCAGTAGAACTGCTTGTGTGCCTACCAGACGTGGAAACGTGACGAAGTTCTTTGTCTAGCGAATCAATCATGCGTGTACATCCTTCTGCATAGGTTATGCGAGCAACAGCTTTCTCAGTCAGATTGGGACCTAGATTTTTTATTGCTTGTTTTAAGAACCTGTTACTATGTTCTATATCTAGATCCTTTAAGATATTCTTTCCTTTTCCTCCAAAAGTATTGACTGACCAGTTCCAAATAAACCTTTCCCGGGACTTCACTAGAAATTCATGTTTTCTGTTGTGGCTGCCATCAGCTTTGCACATCAACATAAAGTATTTGTATTATCTCATCAGTCTTTGTCCATCACCTTCTGTTACTGCATCCAAGAAATTAAAAAAAAACAAGCCATCCTTTAGTAATTGTAGTTTTAGTTGTCATCAGTCTCTTTGTTCTTAATTGAATTTATCACTGCATTAGGCTGAGCCTCATCTTGGTTATTAATGTTTCCTGTCAATGGAATGCTTCAGGGAAGGTCTCGGAAAGGACCATGTCATAGTTCATGTCTTCTTCTCAACTGTCTATCAACTCTAAAAGATTGTTACAGTTTGGAAACCTTCATGGAAATCTTCAATCTGGAGAGAGCTGTTGTTGTTCAATAAGATTTTGTCGAGCCTGAGTAGTGATCACTTTATCAACTGAATTCTTAAGTGCAGTGTAATCAAATGCCACACTGTCAACAATTTTTGATGCCGCATTTTGTAAATATTCTAATTTCTCAACCTTGCTCTTTGTCTGGATGCTATCTGGAATTGGGTATTTTGTTGGACTTGACTCTATACTGGAAATTCCAAGGACTGTCATTGCTGCTGCTATAACGCGTGATTTTACAACAAGTATAAAAAAATCTCTGTCGGCTTTATAAGCATTAGTTGGTTCTCCTTTCACATTTCTTCGATTAATCAATGTGCGATCTTCCAAAAAAGAATCTCTTGTTAATAAATAAGCTAAAAAGATTAAAACAAAAAAATTACACAGTCAACAATTGATTCAGTTAGTCCATGTGATCTCAAGTACAAATAGAATTATATGAACGGGTTACAACAGAGTGATATGGAACACATGTTCATGTAAGAACAGTAACAATATTCTCTATGCATTATACAGTATATATTAATGAATGAAGAGAAATGTACAATTATACATGTTCAGATATTGCAACCTCTTTAGACACTCAATACCCGGGTGGGTACTTTCTGGTAAAAAGGATAGGGATGATTGTCAGGAAATGAGAAAATGTGAAAATTTTCGACCCTAAAAAATACCTCCTAGCGAAAGCGATCCCTAAAAAATACTAAAACAGGAGGAAATGACTTGGCCATTAAGTTCTTTTTGCAGAATCCTGGCAATTCGTAATTCAGAGGTGAATGCCGTGGATGTTGCCGGTACAACTAGGCCAACTTTTCTTTTCCGCTTTCAAGTAGCCTGCACAATTAGTCTGTTTTCTTCACTAGCCTGAAGAAAATTCTTCAACAAGAATGAAAGTTCTATCGGTACCTGTCCGAAATGTTTTTCATAGATTCTGGCTGTTTTACTGTTTGATAAACACCAATGGCATTAGCATCGTATTCCCTTGCTTCAGCACGCGTGTCTTGATCAAGTATGGGGGTCCACGTATGTATGTAAACATGATGTCCACGGATAACAGTTTCGAAATGTATTTTAAAGTACATTTTGAACTCTACTGGCGATTCTCTTGCAATTTTGGCCAGTTTTTGTTGTATACGGTAGAGTCTACAAATTTATAGATACCACAATAGCCACCTTCACACCATACTGATTATGTCACTTACTAAATCTCCGGGGAGCCACCAAAAAGTATTTTGTCCAAACACAGTGGAGCGTTCCCACGCTAAGAAGGTCCAGCATGGGAAACCTCACGTATTAAAACAGCTGATGTACTACATGTTTATTGCACAATCAGTTTACAATTAATCACGCGATGGTTTAAAATTGGCATACTAGGTCAATATTACAGTGAAACTAGCACTCGTGGTGATATGGCTGACCAGGCAGTTTCTCACAAAGGAAAACAAACTCAGAAGTACACTCTTGCATTCAAGAAGAATGTCATTACTTATGCCGAAAGAAATGGCAATCGACCTGCTTCTAAACGATTGTCAGTAGATACATAAAGAATACGCGAATGGCGGTTTAAGAAGAGCGATATTGAAAGTTTGCTTGCGACCAAGAAAGGAAAGCAGCAGAGTAGACTGAGTGTAGGTGGCCGAAAACTTTTAAGGACAAAGTTAGAAAAAGTCGTGTTGAAATGGACGGAAAACAGACATGGCCGCGGATTAAGAGTACCTTGTAAGCTTATAATGAAGGAAGCAGAATTAACTTATCGCAATATGACTGAAAGTAATAAGGATGACGACAACTTTAAAGCGTCCAGAGGATGGTTTTGCAGATTTATGAAGAGAAACGGCTTATATTGAGACAAAAGACCTTCGTTGCTCAACAAAACTGATTGGAAAACTTGTGTCTTATGTAATCCATGTGAGACGACTACAAACGAAGCACATTTACAATGCATCAGACATAATTGCAATGTATGAAACCTCCGTTTGTTTTGACATGATATCAGAAACAACCATTGTCTCAACTCGAAAAAACGATCACTCTATAAACGACCGGTTACGAAAAGTCAAGGGTATCAGTCTGTTTAGCTGCAAAGGCCGATGGATCAAAACTGAAACCTATGGTGGTGTTTAAAGGGGGAAAGAGAGAAGTTGCAGTTTTAAAACAAGAATTCCAACAACGAGCAGTCGTTGCAACTTCAGCAACGGATAGATGGACAACAACTTGACCAAAGTCTGGGTTGAATCTGTTCTTGGAGCATTTTCATTCCATCGTAGGTAGTTAGCATGGGATTCCTATGAATGCCATATGGAAGATACCATTACCGAGTCTTTAAGATCTAAAAAGGTTGATAACGTAATTGTATTTGGGGGCTGCAATAAATATAAACAGGCTCCAGACGTCAGTTGGAATAAGCCATTCAAGTCCTCATGCACCGAAAAGTACGATGAGTGTCTGGGAACGGTAAGGATAAAAGAGGAAACTGCTGCTGGAAATCTGAAAAAGCCCCCAAGAAGAGCTATTTTACAGTGGATCCTAGATGCTTGGGCCGTGCTGCCCACAGACATTATCAAGACCTCTTTGAGGAGCTGCGCCTTAAAAATCCCCGTGGGTGGTTCGAATGATGATGCGTTTCACTGCTTCAAAGAAAAACGGCCATGCAGCTCCGGAAAGGCAATTCTTGATGCATAGTTGATTATCCTTAAGGAGCCAGATGTCAATCCTTTCGAAGCAACTGATTCAGATGTAGAAGAAGTGTATCCCCCATTGCTTGAGCTCATAGACTCAGACCAAGATGGGGACAGTGACGTTGTGATTGATTAAACAATGTTTAACGTATTGCATCCCACAATTTATCAGTCATTTAGAATAGATACTGAACACACACAAAAGATATTATGCTAGGAGACTTTAACATCAACTACCTAGACAATACTAATGCTGAGGCCCTCAAAGTTACGATGCAGCAATTGCAATACACACAAACGGTCGAAATTCCTACATTTGTTACTGCAGAAAGTCTAATAGACCATGTTTACATCAAAAATCAAATATTATGTGCAACATGTACATCCATACTTCCAGTATATTATTCTGATCACGATGCATTAAAGATATCATTGGACATGGAAAAAATAACGTGATACAAACATTAGTTTTTTAATCTAACAGTAGAGAAGTAAGATATTTAATAATAACAAATCAATGAATTTTTGATTTTGTAATTAAAGACAAGAGCTTTTCATTTTGCTTAGATTTTTTGAAAAATTTAAGGAGACATCTTTGATGTCCCCTCCCATTGGTTGATGCCTTTTTAGGCATCTATAAAAATGACAGCAGTCATATTAAAGGTGAGTAAAATGTATTAATTTCATCATTGTTAAAATATCTCAATTTTATATTATTATATTCCTAAATGATTTCGAATTTCAACTTTTTTCAGAAAACATATATGCTACAATAAAGAAACAAAGTTAAAAATTTTAACAACTGCATACAAATTGATTTCAAATAGCCTAAGCGGATTTATTCT
Source organism: Zoanthus pulchellus (assembly GCA_027575285.2). Classification (NCBI taxonomy): domain Eukaryota; kingdom Metazoa; phylum Cnidaria; class Anthozoa; order Zoantharia; family Zoanthidae; genus Zoanthus; species Zoanthus pulchellus. Next base: position 3,045 of record JAOBRB020417749.1, on the reverse strand, counting down.
ATCTTGGAACTATCATAAGAGACATTTGGCTTAATTGTATAACTCAAACCTACTAAGAAAATGATATCTTGAGAAAGCTTGGAACAACAAACCTGCTGTTAGGGCTATATACATTTGCCAATGATATTTTCAAATATCTGCAGCGTTGTTAAAAGATGGATGATATTGAACTTACAAGTTTTACATGATACCTTGTGGATTCAAGTGTGACATTCCTTCTCTGGTAAAAGTGGTTATGCACATAACAACAAACTTTTAAATGTACCACGAGCTCTGGAAAATCACTCCTTGCAGATTCTTCCTGAATACTTTGTTCATATTCTACTCATCAAAAAACTATCTCGGAGCAAAGAAAAAAAAACAAACAGTTCAAGGATTTAAACGCTCTATTTTCAAAACTATAAAAACAACTGACAAAATCACATTAATCAAGATTTCATTACTACAATAATTCTCTGTATTATTATAAACATAAGTAGACTACATAATTTAGTAAGGTCTAAATATAAGTCAAAAAGTTAGTGTTTAAAGTTATTTTATAATTACCATTTTATCTAAGCCGTTTTGACAAAATAAATCAACAATAAATAAGTGAACAATTAATCATAATTACATAAATTGTTTCTTTTACATACCATTAAATCACCAAAATAGTACTATAACCACTTCAAGATTTCAAGGTTCATTCTTGAAAACAAACAATTTTTTTTTTGGGACTCCTTTTGCAAATACCGTTTGGAATTCTTGTGGAACCCTCGCTCATTTTGCGAATCTTCGAGGAAACTATGACTTCTGAAGAATGATTGGTCTATTAAAAAGCTTCTCTTGTGATTTTATTGGTGCATTTCGATCCTACGATTAAAAGCTATCGATGGTCAGGCTATGTAAAATGTGATTTTGAAATATTTTTGGTGCTTTTCGATCTTCTATTTGCGTATAAAAAGTGCAGAAAGCTGACAAAGCTGTCAAAACAACAACAACATGAGCGACGAACTAGGTTTACGTCCATAACGTGTCTACAACGAAGAAAAGTAAAACCTAGAATGGCCCAGCATACTTCAATTTTCATCTTAAGACCAATACTTCAACTTACAGCCCAGATGTTTGTTTCGACCCGATCTTGAGAGAGCAATTCGGTCGCTTTCAAGCGTCAGCGACTGCTGTTAAACTAATCAACGTCCAACGCAAACAGAGCATTATCAATCCCACTGAGAAGGACATCTTTGTTAGCAAGAGATCTCGCATACAATTCAGCTGATGATACCCTAGATGACGGCTTAACTACAATTTCCATACAAAGATTTAAAATGTCGAAGGATTATTTTACAAGGTACGCGTGTTTAAACTGCCGCAAGATGTTGTGTGAACTTTTCTCTCCAGACGAAAATCCAAGGTAATTAATAGAAAAACAAGTAATGCACGCTACACTCAGCACTTGGGATCTAATAAAGATGCGATAGCTTTAAATATAGTTATTGTTTTCATTTGTTATTTAATTTTTTGCCACTCCTTAATTAAGTGTGCCAACTGTAAAGCGTTCATGCCGATGTCCTCCTGTCAAAAAACAAGCAAGTATTCGAGTGGCTGTTCCAAATAAGGATGACACTGGTGACGTGTGGATAACGCTATTCACAATTGAGCTTAGGCAACTCCTTGACAGTACAATGAAAGCTCCCAGGTAGAGAAACATGTAGCTCTCTTTGAATCCACAGAGAAAGATGTTTCTAATGCACGTACTTCTTAACATTCCTTGCAATATTGTGTATGACAATGAAACAAACATAGTAAAGTCATTGGAATTTCCATAGTGAGTAACTTGTACTCAAAAATGATAAGCGCTTGTATAAAAAACAAATGAACAATACCACTGACTAAAGTTTAAAAGATTGGTTTATCTTTACAAAGTTGTTATGAAAGATGATTGTTATATCGTCAAGAAGTCCACTCGACCATTGTTATTGTTTAATAAAAGGTTATCACTTGTGTGTGTATTGATTTTATGATATTAGCCTTCGCTCTCTAAACTGTAAAATTATAAACGCTAAGAGTTGTTCTCTATTGAAGCATTGTATATAAAAGAGTTTACTAACCGAACGTGACTTATTATAAGTAATACCTTTACATATCAAAAACATTCTGTCCTATTGCATTGATAATTTTTGTGTAATTATTCACAATATAACAAAAATCTCGCGTTTTGTCATGTCTTCAAACGCTCAAATTTTTTATCCCCTTCCGAAGCTGTAATTATTATCGAGCCCCCGTAAGGCCTCTATTCTTTTGCACTGGCATATGATGAAACAAAAGCGTGCGCTTTTTTGTAACGACAACACAAGCACTAATGATGTAATAAAATATATATATTAAACTAGATATTTTTTTAGGAAAATTTTTAAATCTACGCGTTTTTTTGTAGTTGAGCTACCTGTGGAAGCTTTTTATATTTTTGAATTTCCTGTTTTGATATTCTATTACGTCACTTAGCGCTAGTAGAGGATCGTACAACTCGGCCAAGATGATGCTTTGTATTATTCTCGTTGTGAACCATGAAAGTTGAACAATATTTACATTTGATTAACATAAAAATAGAAACAAGACCATCTTCGTACTTTACCGCATTTTCGAATTAAAAACCAGATGAAAGGCTAGATCGCGGCACGTAAAGCCAATCAATCTATCTATCTATCTATCTATCTATCTATCTTTCTTTCTGTCTGTCACGTCGCGTTTGGGAAAATTACCCAGAAGTCATTGTGTTTAGCTTTGCTAAAAAGGCTTTTGATTAAAACTTCAAAAGGCTTTCGAACCAAGCTTTCTTAAGGCTGAGAAGAGTTTCAAACAGTTTTTTCAAGTTTTCTAAAATATTTCTTCCAATGAACTTTTCGCTCTGACGATCAAAGAATGCACAAGTTAATGATGGACATGGCGACTGTTTGAGTCAACTCGCTTCATCAGTTACTTTGTTTTGAGACATTGAATTATAGCTCGCGTTTCCGAGGTTATTAGCAGAGCGGCTAACGGCAATTTTTAGGCTGAATCATTCAT